>JAOTQH010250753.1:1463-11912 GCA_025631255.1 Cornus kousa | reverse complement strand
GAGAAAGGAAGAAGACTACATTTTAGAAGAAGACTGACGTATTTTGGATACAATATTTAAATGTGTTTATATATATGGAATATAATATTTAAAACTTTTATATATGAAATACAAGGGTGGTGAAAATTTATTTACTCAAGATTTTTAATTGATGAGGCCAATTTTCCTCCACTTATTCTAAAATGGTGGAAATGGTACACTATTTGACTGGATCGAGTTGATTTTTACCCGTTGTGCAACACCCGGCTTGAAGATGAGTAGGGGTGGCAAATGGACGGGTTGGGCCAGATTTGAGTTGGGTTGAAAATGGGCGGATCAATATGGGTCAAGACGCATATTCAACTCGTTCACCCGGGCAGGGTCAAACCGTATGACCCGTGGACCCATTAATTATTATTTATTTATTTTTAAAAAAAAAAATTATTTATTTTAACTTTTTTATTTATTTTTAATTTTTTAATTTTTTTTTATTTTTAAATTTTTTTTCTGGAAGGATTTAAAAATTTTATTTTAAAATTTATTTTTGATTTTTTAAATTTTTAAATTATTTTTTAATTATTTATTTTTTAAAAAAAGAAATTTCTAAAGAGGGGATTGATGAGAGACAAATTTAGAGAAAGAGAATTGTGAGTGAGATTTTTAGAGAGAAAAATGAGTTGAGTGCAATATAGAATAGATGTGTATTGTGTGTTTATTATGTGATTGGTGAAATGTGGGTTGAATATGGTTAACCATATTATGTGTGTTGTGTGTTTAACCATATTCAACCCTTCTTGACCCTCAAATTAAGTGGTTAAAAATTACCTAACCCATCTTGACCCTCAAATTAAATATGGTTCACCTATAACCATTAAAAAGTGGGTGGATATAGGCGGGTTGATAATTGCAAACCCATTTTGCCACCCCTATAGATGAGTGTGGGAATATTGATTTGGCATTGGTTGCAAGTGTAAACTCAACGGGGAAATCCATATTTAAACAAGGAAAATAAATTCATAAACAAGACACTACCAAGTATAATTCTATTATGGCTAAAGTAGAAAAAAAACACACCTAATTTTACATTTTGGACAAATAACATCTTTATCATTTATGTTGTGTAAAAAGTCCTTTAAGTTTTAAAAAATGAGCAAAGAATGGCTTATGTTGTTTATATAAGTCCGTTAAGTTTGAGAAATGAATAAAGAACGGCTTGAAATCACTGTTAAGATATAAAATTTCAAAAACACCATTTTCTCTTCCTATAACGCCCTTATATATATATGTGTGTGTGTGTATACATAAAGGGTATATATATACACACACACTGAACCGACGTCGAACATATTAAGTCGCCGTCACTGTTACCAACGACAGTGATGATAAAGAAGAAACCCAAAAAAAGTAGAGAAAAGAAAAGAAGGACAGTTTAGTCGTTTCACATTTAATTAGTTTTTTACCTATTTTTTTTATTCAATTATAGAGGAACACTTTAGTCTTTTCAGCATCCATGTTCTTGGTTGCTCCAAAATTGAATATGTAGGGACTTTTTAGAATGTACAAAGGGTTATACACTTTATATGCATACCACATGGGTGTTTTTCACTCGCGACCTTCTATTATTAAACAGTTAAATTTACGGAAGCTATTGATTGACTCATGAAAAAAGAAAAGCTTCAAATATTCTCTCTCTTAATTGCCCTAGGAGTGCATTGATTTGAAACTTGGAGGGTTTAATTGCAATAATTAATAATTGGGAGGTATATTTTTGCCTTTTTTTTTATTTTTTGTACCACACTTTTAATTGTTAATAATTGGTAGACCAGTCAATTTTCTTTATGGACAAGAAAGGCAATCTCAAATATGTGCCAAAGTGTTTGGGCAGCTCTGTGATGGATTGGTTCGGACATCGTTGCTTCTCCGTGAGAAATTATTGGTATCTAGCTAGAATATCGATAATATGAATAATATTAAGTGATTAACTTCTATTAACAAAGCAAATGGTGGATCTTTCTTTTTACATTTTTAAAGTCAGTACGTTGTACTTTACTTCAAAAATTAGTGGGTCGTTTTACTCTAGATTGCGAAAGTATATGTGGTTTTCATCTCGATTGATCGGATTTCTTCCAACAAGAGTTTTTACACACAAATATCCCTGTGTCATCTCTTAAACTTTATTTATTTTATTAGTATATTATTTATTACTTTGTAGGTTGATTTTAGTTTTATTTGAATAAAATTAAAATAAACAAAAATTAAATAAAGGAGTGAAGTAAAACATATTCACCCCTCTAAATTATTTTTATATCAAATTTCTACGTCCATTCCGTAAAGAGAAACTCACATGCAGCTCCTGGTCTCTGAGGCTCAGCTCAACTCACAACTCACAGTCCTATTGATGTTTCATGTTTTTTAGACTCTAGCTTCCTTGAAGATGTTTTTCTCCATGCATGGTAGTTAGATCTGTCACATGTGAATTTCTTCAGTTTTAAGCGGCGTGCATGGTGGTCTGTAACGTCAGAATTTCTTCAGTTTCATGCGTTCACTGCAGGCAGGTATATAAAAAGGGCTTCCTGACGATTCTTTATTCTTATGGTAATTATTTATGTTCTGATCACCAACTCGCCGTCCAGCGTTTTCTCTTCTCAACAATTTTCCTTTCACACTGTTCTTGACTCTCTCTCCTCTACCACTGGAAATTGAAAAAGGTTTGGGGAACCCAATGCTTTCACACAATTTTTCTTTCCAAACGAGTTTCATGCGTTGACTGCAGTATAATATTGTCTCTTTTAAAAAAAGAAAAAAAGAAAAAAGGGTTGTGTTCATGAAAGTCTATTTCCCATCACATGCAATCCTGTCTAACGTAGGTGGCTTCATCGAAGATGCTTAAATTAGCCACAAATATTTATTTATAATTGTAGCTGCAAGAATTTCTCTCTCTATATTTTGATTCGGATTTCTTACAACTTACAATCAATAGTCCCCTTTTCTCTCCACCTCAGCTCTATTTATAGATAATTACAAAGGCTTGTTGGGCCATTGGTTTCGGGCCACATGCTTGGGTGTGCCTTACTTCTTTTTATTTGGTTCATTGGGCTCGGCCCGGTTGGAGGGTCCATTGAGGGGATTGGATTCAGCTGCCAAGCCCGATGTGGCTTTCATGGATCGGGTTTGGCCCATGCCAACTCTGGTGCTCTCAATAATATGACTGACAACGTAAGATACCCCATGTTGCTTCTCTTAATTTGATCTCTACAGTTTCCGGAAGTCTTCTCTCCGTCAGTGGCTTCATCCAAGATGCTTATTCACAATTCTTTAGTTGTTTTTGGCAGTTATAGATATTCTTGTCAACAACTAACCCCTTGTCGCTTTCTGTTCTCTACATTAAGTTTTCTCTATCTATCTATATAGAAAAACTAAAATAAAATTCTTTCGCAATTTTACTGATCTACTTTTATTAATTAACAATGTCAAATAGTAGCGGTTGTGCGACACCAAGGCTTGTAGATGGGTGTGGGAATATTGATTTGGCAATGGTAGCAAGTGTAAACTCAACGGGGAAATCCATATTTAAACAGGGAAGATAAATTCATAAAGAAGACACTGCGTAGTATAATTCTATTAAAAATAAAAATAAAACACAACTAATGTTTACATTTTGAGAAATTAATGAGCAAAGAATGGCTTGAAATGATATAAAATTTCAAAAACACCTTTATCTCTTCCGACGCCCTTATATATATATATACACACACACACACACACACACACACACTAAACCGACGTCAAACATATCAAGTAACGATGTTCCATTACTTGCCACAGTGATGATGAAGAAGAAACCCAAAAAAAGAAAAGATGGATAGTTTAGTCATTTCACATTTAATTAGGGTTTTTACTATTTTTTTTATTCAGTTATAGAGGACACTTTAGTCTTTCACCATTCACGTTTTTGTTTATTCCAAAATTGAATGTTTAAGAACTTTTTAGAACGTATAAGGAGGTTTATACACTCTATATACATATTACACAAGTGTTTTTAGCTCCCGACCCTTCTATTATTAAATTGTTAAACATGATTACGGAAGTTATTGATTAACTCAGGAAAAAAATAAAAAACTTCCAATATTCTTTCTCTTAATCGCCCTACGAGTGCATTGCTTTGAAACTTGGAGGGTTTAATTGCAATAATTAATAATTGAGAGGTGTATTTTAATTTTGCCTTTTCTAATTTTTTAACATTACTTTTCATTGTTCATTATTATTATTATTTTGTTTTTAGGGTTTCTCTACATGTGGGATGGTAGACTAGTCAATTTTCTTTATGGACAAGAAAGGAAATCTCAAATACGTGCCAAAGTGTTTGGGCAGCTTTGTGATGGTTTGGTTTGGACAGCTTTGCTTCTCCGTGAGAAATTATTGGCATTAGCTAGAATATCGATAATATGAATAATATTAAGGGTAAATTATATTAATTTTCTTTGAAGTTTGGGTAAATTATACACAAGTAGAGTGTCTAGCTTTTATTATTTTGATCAATTTTAGCGCGTGTGCTCAACAACACTCCCCGTCATTAATGAAAATTCAAAAAATAACCAAGTTACCATTTCCGTGTGTTAAATGTGAAATACATATTTTGGAGAGATTGTGAAATATATATTATATATTAACTAATTTCATTGTCAAAACAAGTCCGATCGAGTTGTAATATTTTGGTTCAGAATTTCAAGGTTGAAGATCGGATGCGGATTTGAAGAAGTTCAAGTATTCATGGTTTACTACACTCTGAGATGATTAGAACAATGCTTTAGGAAGTTTTGAGAGGTAGTGAGAACATTTAGGAAGAATTTTAAAAGATTTTAAAGGAGATTTTACATTCTGTTCATCTTGAACTGGTTCAAGAATAATCGAACAGGTTCAACATCAACAGGATAGTAATCTGGCCATCTTGAACCGGTTCAATAGGGCTAAACTAGTTCAAGACTCAAGGGAGTGGTTCGAGAAATATTGCTGGCTATCTTGAACCGGTTCAGCCCTTCTTAACCTGTTCAAGACTTCCTGAACAGTGTTGTAAACTTTCCTTTCTTGCTCTGTTTGTTTCCTAGTTGGTTTAGAATTCCTTCCAAGTCCTATGCACTAAATTTTCTATATTTTCAGAGGGATTAGGATTTTCTAAACTCTATATAAACCTTGTCATACACATAGGTTTATTCACGGCTTTTGCATAAAAAATTTAGATCTATTAGAGAGCCATCTTTGAGAGATATTTTTTATTCATTCAGAAAATCAATCTGGTTTTTCTGATTTTATTTTTGAGAGCACACACATAAACACAAGAGTGATTTAGTAGTGTTGTTCTCTATCTCATCAAAATTGGAGTATATTGAAGATTTAGAAATTCCGAAAGCAGGATTCATTCATTCTTCGTTAAATTCAGATATAGAAGAAAAGGGGTGAATTGATCACACTTTAAAGAGGTCAGAGCATTTGTGGAGTGTTGTCTGATCCACTTGCAACTCTTCTATAGAGATCAAAAGTAAGCCTAAGGTTGGATGGGGGAATTGCAAAGCCAAGGATTGTTAGCAATTGGTTTTTGGTAGAACGATAGGGTGTGAGACAGAGTCAAAGTTCGGTATACTTTGCTTCAAACATAATGGATCATTTATCTCAGGATTGCGGAGTTCAATGAGGTTTTTTCTGTTATAATTGGTCTATTCTACCAATTGGGGTTTTCTCGATAAAATTCTGGTGTCATCTCTCAAACTCGATCTATTTACTTTACTTGCACTTTATTTTTGCTTTGTGATTTGATTTTAGTTTTATTTCGGTAAAATTAAAATAAATAAATATTGGATAAAAGAGTAAGTTGAATTTATTAACCAATCATCTAGGTTATCTATCCATATTATATTCCACAACCATTCTGCTGTGTACAAACTCTCAACAAGTGGTATCAGAGCCATCCTCTATACATTGAGTTGTTCTTTGTGGAATTTTTTTTTTTAATAAAAAATCTCTGTTTTTGTTTTAAAACTTTGATATGGATAGTCTTCTTAAAGAATGTGGATCTATTCAACGTACTCCTTTGTTTGATGGTGATAACTATGTTTTTAGGATCCTAATATGACAACTTTTCTTATAACTCAAGGTAAATATGTTTAGGTTGTAATTGAAAAAGGTTATAAAAAACCTACAGTCACAAAGGATGGTGTTACCATTAAAAAGGAAGAGTCTAAGTGAACTCAAGCTGAGAATAATGCTCAAAAAGAAAACACCAAAGCTTTATTTTCTTTATTCAAATCTGTTGTCCAATTTGAGTTAGCTCGTATTTCTTATTGTAAAATTACAAATGAGGTATGGGACATACTTCAACTTACCCATGAGAGTACAGATGAAGTCAAGTCTTCAAAGATTGAGATGCCCGTGTTTCAATTTGAAAATCTTATGAAACATTTTCTTAGTTTTACATAAAACTCAACAATATTATGTCTGGTCTTTGAAACCTAAGAAAGAAAGTGACAGATAAGAAAATTCTTAGGTCTTTGCTTGAAAGATTCAGAATCAAAGTTGAAACACTACAAGCAACTCAAAACATCACTACTATGCAAGTTGGGGAGGTTGTAGGTCATATTAAGAACTATGAGATGAAGTATTATGGAAATTCCCCAAAACCTAAAGATTTAGCCCTAAAAGCTTCAAAGTCTGATTTTTCCAAGTCTGAGGTTAGGTATGACAGTGAGTCTGATGAAGAAATTGCTCTTATCACTAGGAAATTCAGAAATTTGATCAAGTTTGAAAAGATGAATGCATTTAAGAAAGGGGGAGAGTCAAGGTTTAGGAATAGAGAGTTTTCATCTAGGGGAAGTGAGAGACAAGATAAAAGGAAAGAAGATGAGTCTAAATGAACTGAGATTAAATGTTGGACATGTGGTGGTATAGGCCATACATCAACTTTTTGTCCAAGTCCTTGCTATGAAAAAGTCCAAAGATAAAAAAAGGTAATGCAATGAAAGCTTCAGTTTCTAAGAATAATAATGGTTCTTTTTCTGATGATGATTCTTCTTATGATATTGATAATCCTCTTGCTTTTATTACTTTTGTGAATAATGATGCTTTTAAAAGTTGTTCTTTGTCTGATACAGATTATTCAGATTTTGAAGACATAGCAAAACCTAATGATGAAGATTGTTACAAGGAGGCAACAAAGGAGAATTATGATAAAGCATTCAATGAATTGTACGTTATATATGTTCAAACGAATAAAGGCTTCAATAAGGAAGGAAAAGAATTGAAAGAAGTTGAGAAGCAAAGAGATGCTCTGAAAAAGGAAAGTGAACAGAAAAAGAAAGAGATTGAAGATCTTCAAGGAAATATAAGATTCCTAGAAGGTGGGGTAAGTCAAGTTAATTCTACAAAAGAATATCTTCTTTCTAAATTAGAATTTCTTCAAATTGAATTAAAAAAGTCACAAGAGAAATTGATTAGATTTACTTCTGGGCAGATTAAACGTGATGCGATGATTAATGTTGGTAAGAATGTGAATGACAAAATTGGCTTAGGTTTTAATAAAGTTTTATGTAGTAAAGAGGGTAAAACTGTTTTTATGAAACCCAATAACTTAAATGTACCTAAAAATAAATCTGAGGTTGTTGATTCATCACATGCTAATATGTCTTATGTGCCTACTATTTTACATTGCGCTTATTGTGGTAGAAATGGACATAACCAATATTATTGTTTTAGGAAGAGAAGAGAATCTTTTTCTAAATTTCATGATTTTGGTTCTTATGCGAAGAATAGGGTTTATGCTAGAAAGCAAAATTGTGTGAAAAAAATACTCCTATAATTTTAAAATTGTGCAGAAATAGTACTACTCAATCAAAAATATGACATAAAGTAATGTTGCAATACCCGTTTTGCCTTTTTACCCTTCTGAAAATCTGACATAAAAAGAGATACAATTAAACTTGAGGGAGCTCTCAAAAGATAATGACAATATACTTTTAACTCTAAAGTTTAAAAATTAAATTAAAGATACTTACTCATTATATATAAATAATATACTTTTAATTTTTTAAACTTTAGAATTTACAATAAGTTTTCACACACACACACGCGCACGCGCGCGCGCACACACACACACACACACACACATATATATATATGTAATTTTGTACATAGTAACAAATGGGCATTCAGTTTTTATAAGGGGAAAAAAATGGGTGTTCAATCACTTATCTTCATCATATTATTCAAATCGCGATAAAACTACATTCTCAATTAAATCTAACTGTTAAGATCAAAATATCCAAAACAATAATAGTTTATAAAGTGCAGAAAACACTCCTATAATATGCTTACAGTGCGTATCACACCTCTCATGTACTAAATGACCATTTTCGTCATTTCATAAAATGATGCATTTTTAAATAATATATAAAATGTGTATATAAAGGCAATATAGGCAAACTATAACATAAATATGTCAGGAAAGACCTATTTGCACCAAATTGAAACTTTAGGAGTATTTTTTGCACATGAGGGGTGTGATAAGCAATGTAAACATAATATAGTGGTCTTTTCTGCACTTGACCCAAAATTAAATAGTTTATGAGAATCGTTTCAAAGTTTTTTTCTTTTTTTCTTTTTTAAAATTTTTCAGTACAATCAAAAGTTCAAACTTACACAAATCTCCTTCCCGTCCCTGATAGTGTACAATAACTAAATATATAGAAATGATATTGCAAAGCAAAACAACATCTACATACTATCACATCTCTCATTTTATAGTATAATTAAAAATAGTCACCCAATAATTGTGTTTGTGCCTCAGAGGCAAGATTGTGAATTTGAAAAAATGTTATGTAATGCACCATGACAAGAAAATAACAACTCAATTTTTCTTTTTATATTATAACTTAGACTCTTGATCTTCTCTTTTAAGAGAGATAATAATAAATAAAAAAAAAGAAAAAAAAAAAAGAAGATGTCATCAAATTACAACATTTGATGGTAAAATATTATATAGTTCAGAAAACAAGTTTGTTTAGCCTTTCTTCCACTCGTGATGTTTCAATGCCAATTCTTGACCAAATAGCCTGCAAAAGTATGTATGAGCATTGTTAATCTTGTAAAGATGAGATAATAAATACATTGCAATATGTAAGAAATTTCATGTGACCATAGTATAAATAGAGTACTCTATTAAGAGAGTTCCTCGTGATAATAGTCGTAAGCTCATCATATCTGACCACTAAATATATAGAAAGATGTATTAAACAATTTATTTGACTTTTCACATATTTAAAAAAAAAAAAAAAAAAAAAAATACGGCCGATAATTAAATATGAAAAGCTAATGACTCTTGCCGTAAATGAGTTTTTTTTATAGCATTTGTTAGATTATAACTATTACACTCTTTACCTACCACCTAATGTTTCTCGTCATTACATTATTACCTTTTATATAACTCACCTACCCAATTGTCTTGTATATCTTTTGCCTATAAATAGCCCCCTTATGGACTACAGTTTAAAAAATTAAATATACAGTTTCATTTTCATACATTCTGACATGGAATCAGAGCTCGCCAATTACTAGTAATAGTCTTCTCGGGCCATTGTCGTCACCGTCAGGGGTGCCACCATCAACCTTATCCCTAGCGGCAGTCAATCGTCAAAGTTCCATGCACCTCCACATGCCGGATCCGCCACTATGCATCTTCGCAAGCCTCAACGTGTCGGATCCACCACCATGCACCTCAACGTGCTGGATTTTCATAGATCCACCACCAACATGTCTATTTGCGCCTCCATGTATCAGATCTTCATAGATCTACCACCATGCATCTCAATATGCCTTAATGTGTTAGATCTTCACTGGTCTGCCATGTGCCTCAATATGTGTCAATGTTCTAGATCTTCACAGATCTACCACCACGCACATCAATGTGTCGGATCCCATACATTATGCGCCTTTGTGTGCCTCAACGTGCCAAGTCTTAATAGATCTATCAACACGTGCATCAACGTGTCAGCCAGTGTGCTTCCATGCACTTTTAGAACTTCACGTTACCGAAATGTGCTTCAAGTGGTCTTTAACCTCCACCGTTCCATGATATCATTTTCAAACTCAAGTTGGATTCATCTAACTGACTTTGAATTTAAGGGGGCTGCTAGTTATACCTATTTTACCTTTTACCTACCATCTAGGATTTTTTTTATTCACTACACTATTATCTTTTATAGCACTCGGCTACCTAATCGCCATGTATAACTTTCGCCTATAAATAGGCCTTTATGTACTACGGTTTTAAGCAATTAGATATACAGTTTCATTTTCAGCATTAATAACTTGCCATCGACAAATATAGCACTTTCAAAACAACTCCCATGAGTTTCTAGTAAAGAATTACAAGACAAGTGTCATAAAAGAAAGACTTCTTTTTTTTTGGGGGGGGGGGGGGGGAAG
>JAOTQH010250742.1:0-11912 GCA_025631255.1 Cornus kousa | reverse complement strand
GTTCTAGTCTTGTATGCCGATAATTTTGATTTGCTTTGTAGAAAAATACTTCTTTGGATTAATCTGACAAATTATTAAAGGGCAATTCAGACTAACGAATCCTTTAAAGTTTGATAAAATTAGAGAGACCTCCCATATTGTTTTTAAAGTTGCACTTGACTTCTTTAGGGCCTTGTATAGCAATAAGCTTGAACCAGCAGTTTTGAAAGTCCAATAATTATAAGAGCATCCCATCCTAGCTTAGTAGGCTTCATCTGATACTCGGCCCAGTTCATATTTGACTTGACCGAATGAAAATGATAAGGCATGTAAAATATTAAAACTTAATAAAAATAATTACAAGTTCTTTTTCACGTCTCACCCGTGACTTTATTTGTTTAGATGTAAAATGTTAAAACTTCATAAAATAATTACAAGTTATTTTCCACGTCTCACCCAATGAATTCAATCTAGACATTTGCAAACACTGGAAAAAAATAAAAAATAAAAAATAAATTATTGCATCTTTTGAGCATAACCAGTCACCAATACAAGCGCCACAAGGGGGCATATCATAACCACCAATTCTTCCAACAGCATTTGCAACTCTGAAACCAGCTAGGTTGGATATATCTACACAAGGAAATACATAAATATAAAATATGACATTGAGATAATTGATTGGAACTAATTTAATACTGTGGATGTAGAATAAATCTGAAAAAACTGAAAAGAAGAAATTTTTATACAAGAGGATAATCTCCTTTGAACTGGAGACATAAATCAAAATCACTTAAAAAGAATCACAGTTAGAGAGTACAATAATACAAATTTATATATATATATATATATATATATATATATATATATATATATAATGTGAACCATGGAAACGGTAAACAAATAGCAGGCAATATAAGTCTGAAAGATAGCTTCCCATATCTATTTTAGTTATGCATTTCTAAACTGTATAAAAATACATCTATGTAGAGGCTATCATCCTTCGAATATTTTGAATGCATGGTAATCGAGCGAGATTTATTTTGCCCACTGCTCGGCTCCGAGGTCAGTAATATAACACCATAGTACAGAAATGCACTTCCAAAGCATACAACCCATAGAAGAAGGGTTGTTCTAATTAGTTCTGATCAGAAAAGCATAAGCACAGATGACAAGCCTGTTTCTGAAACCATGCTTTTGTTTCTTGTTGAGGAGAGTAACTGGGAATCTTCTGATGGAGCAACTTCTTCATCCGGCTTCACCATTTGATCAGAAACAAGTAATCCTGGAGGAAGTCTTGTTCGGTTGAGTATTTCAACTTTTTTCAGCACATTATGGGCGTCAGTTGATCTACCTTTCATGCATAGATACCTTGTAGACTCTAGTGTAAGACTAAAAAATTAGTGCCAGAAAAGATGGTGCAGAAGATAGTGCAAGTAGCCACCTCCAACACAATCTTCGCATGCCAATCTGTAGTTAAAAGGAACTTACTAATGAAGGTCTAAATAGTCTTAAATCCTTTCCTCTCTTTCCCATTAGCGAAATAATTCTCAACTTTTCAAGGCTGTATATGAGTCAAAGTTTCACATTAGAAAAACATATGCAAATTTTGATTTCGAAAAAGTTACGTTGTAACATATCCGGATCCTAAAAACAATAATACTTTCGAATATGCATGGGTGGAGCTACCTTTGTAGAGGGTGAGGTGATTGCCCAGTGCGAGGTTCTCACTGACGAGCAGCACAGTGTAGATTGGGATGATCCTGCAGCCGATGCTTAGCTTCCTTCCGGAGCTCTTATTTTGTGAGAAGTTTGTAGGCTTGTTAGTCCTTAGTTAGGTACTTGAGCTGTAAAAAAGAGGGTCAGCTTTGCACAGTAGATCAATATACCAATTAGGAAAAGAAAAGGTAAAAAGATCAATATAACAATTATGATTTACAGAAATAAAGTTTGACCACTCCTCAGTTTTAAGAAAGGCCATTTCCATACTTTTTGAACAACTCCAGATTCTGAAAGCTACGAATGAAGTTAAAGGACCAATGTATTACTACCAAAGCTGCCTAATGCTTAAGATAAAATAATAAAAAAAGAACAAAAGAAAGAAAGAAAATAGACAATCTACAAGACATTTATCGAGTATCCAACATAATACCATATTTAGAATTTGGAAGAGATTCTTTTAGGAGAAGAGGGGATCAAAACAGATTAGAACTAGATTATTCTAAGAAAAGAACTCTTTTTCAGATCCTCCATGACTATATTCTGAAAGTAAGACCTTCATCTGACTCAATCTCTTTGAAATTTAGCATAACTGCAAGACCATCAGCTACAAAGTTGGATTTCCTGTGACGATGATCAACTTTACCATCTTCCAGATTTGTGAACAAAAAGTTGATTTTCTATAGCACAAACCGGAATGCCCATATCCCATATTGGATCTATATAATGCACCTTGAATAGTGAAGGAGCCATTCAACTCCAAATTAGCACTTAGAGTCACCTTTGCCCCACAGTACACAGCGTGCACTCCTCATGCACACATGAGTACCAAAAGTCACATAGGCCAATGCAAGCTCACAACACAACTCTCCAACGCACTACCCGGGAAAGATAACTAAAGATCCAAAGCCCACAAGCAACACCTCGCCTGTCTGCATGCCAAAAAATCGGTTTCCAACAAGTTGCATGGCTTAGTAACATACTAGTATCATGTTGCCTTGACATTACACCTATAACAAGAAGACGCCGTAGGCAAGGCTGAACTCAAGTCAACACCCATCATCTGCAACGAGGCCTAGGTGGTGCCTAAAGCCCCACACTGTTCAAGGCTACATTCCTTAAGTGCGTATATCGAGGGGCATAGCAGATGTCACATCTGAGCCTTGGAGGTAGGAGTTATACCAATGGCATTGGCCACTGACCACAATGGCACCATTCACTTGGCTCCCCATCCGCATGGAAGCACTAAATACCTCTCACGAATGCCTAAATTCACCTGTGAAGACTCGAGAGTTTGCCCACTTATTGCCCATCATTGCATTGGAAGTGATGGTTACACACTATGCCGCCTCCCCATCAATGCAAACTGAGAATTCCTGCCTTGGCATGAAGAAAAGTCAGTTATGCTCTAGAAGTCATTATTGATCAAAACTAAATCTATACACCTTCAGTTAGCGCATCATATACTGTTATATACTTCTAATGGCTTTTGGCTATTTATTTTTTCTAAACATATTTGAACCACTCCAACCCTAAGTTCCACATATTTATCAAAATGAAATTCCCACACATTCAAGTGTGTCACCAAGCCACACAATGTCCACTATAACTCTGCGCTTATGCCAACTCTTTGACAGCTCTCCAAGTGTCACAAGCATGACTTGCACCATCTCCACTCATTAACATCAATACCCTCATCAACAAGACAATAATAAAGATTTTGTAGTCAAGTGATATGTGCAAACCCCCAATCCTCTGTGGATCAGAACCTCTCTTCTGACAGCCTGCAAGTCTGAAACCCCCATCCGTAGTAGTCTGCTGAACTTGGTTAAAAGAACAGTAAACGAGATTTTCACTCTTCTCATGTTCACATGTTACCCCTCTTGGTTTATCAGCCTGCTTCTACTGACCATGAGTGAGCAACTTTTGTTTCACTGCAAGGATCTCAAATGGCTCAAAATGTGGGCATTATAGACTTGAACGAAGTGAAAAATGTGACTACTGTTGATTGGTTCACTTTATAGACCTTTCTTCCTTTACATCTTTTTACTTCATTACACCTAATTCCATATGAACACATAACTAGCCTTTCTAGATCAGCACCTGAAAAATCGTATTTTTATTGTTTGTTACACCTTGTTCACAATCTTTCCCCAGCTAAGTTGGGGTTGAAGCTTGCTCATTAAGAAAAGGAGCCCAAATACAACGCTCAAACTTAGCTCATTTATTTGATGAACGAGACTGTACCCATTATTACCAACACGAGCCAAATTCAAGTTGTTAATGATGCAGTCTTGGAAGTTCGGTAGGGGAGCTCCCCTGTTGTTTTGTTCTCTAGAAGAGTGTCCTGTCCTTGGTAATTGCGTTTATTTTTAATTTCAATTTGTGAGTAATGAGATCCTTACATATTGAAGGGAAAAAAAAGGAGAGAGAGAGAATCAAATTCCTAGGAGTTCACCAGAATCAATTCAATTTATACAAATAGTTCTCTTGCAGGTAACGGGCAGGCAAGAGCTTCATAGATTATACTGATAATGAGCAAGGGAAGAGGAGTTCCATTTAGGAAAAGTAAGTAACAGTTATTATGAATCTAAATGTACAATAAATCCTAAAAAGTCAGAAAAAGTCACCAAACCTCTTCTCCCATATTTCATAACCAATGCGCCTTTTAGTATTGAGATGCAATGGTAAAGAGGAAAACAAAACAAGAATTAAAAGAAATATTACCAAAAAAGAATTCCTTGAAAGATGACTAGAATCACTGAGAAGTTTCAGATGTACCCATGCGAGTGAAGACTCAAGTATTGTTCCAATTGCCCAGAAAGTTGAAAAGACTACCATCCATTTGCCTGTGTTTGGAACAGGAGCAAACTCTAGAAACCAAGTTGAGAACACAGGTCCACCACCCAAACCAATGCAAACCAACCAACGAAGGATGAACAGCAACATATATTTTGGGGAAAAATCACTTAAAACCCCAGCTCCAGTAGTCACTATAGGTATACTGAGAAGAGCCTACCTGTGAGGCAAATGAAAGGAGACAATTATGATGAAGGTTCAGCTAAGTTACCGGAAATCACTAAATAGAAAACAGTATAAAGGACTGCAGATGTCCATAAAATGCACTGAAGTCCTAAAACAAGGAAATTAAGTCTAGATATGACTACCAAACCAGAAATAAAGCTCGGGTGAATTCAAAGATGCTATGATGTTGAAGTAGTGTGTGATGTTTAACATAAGATTTTGGTTGATTGAAGTTTATATCATCAGGGGCAAGGTGAATCTAAAGTTTACAGGACATTTTTAAATTGACAACCAGGAAGCAATTTGGAAAACATAAATAACGATAGGGCTGGCCGCTAGAGGGCCATAAGCAATGCACTGCTAGAGGAAATATGTAAAATCACAATCAAAGCATGATGGTCAATGTTGATTGCACTAATGATAAGTGTTTTTATAGAATGAAATAATTGTAATCATGTAAATTGAAGGAGTCAACATTGTAGGATGATAGGATCAAACATCTTGCAATATAATATATATTTCACTTCTTTCATTCGACTGATTACTCAAATTAATTTAGCCCAACACTCATGCAGGATACCTTAGAATCTCTATATAACAGAATCAGAGAAGAAAAAAATAAAGACAGAAGCAACAGCACATATAAGACTAGAAAATTTGGTTAAGAGCGAGCATGCCTCCTTCCATATATTTTTTTTTTCCTGAATCATGCCTCCTTGCATAGCTATCTGATATTGCGCCCCACTAATATGCTCCAATTAACATGCCAGCAAAAACCACTGTTATGAGGCTCTCTTTCCTACAGGAGAGTCCCCACTTGGACTTAACTGCTGGTCCTACAAACAGGAGAATTATCATTTCCATTGCCTCTGAACTACAACCAAGTCCAGCATAAAGAAGCAAGACTTTGGAATTTGCCAAACACCACAGCAATAAGTGCTTCATCCAGTGTGTAGACAGGGCTTTAACGAGTTTTACCAGCCATCTAGGAACAAAATAAACAACTTTAGACCGTACCAATTCGGAACAATGATTATTGTTTGCCTCAATAGCATCAAGCAAGATCTTAATATAAAAAAATAAGCAAGCCCCGCAGATTGATTTCAAATTTATTTTCATTCTTTATGGTGGAGAGAGTTGCACTATCCAGATAACAAAACCAAGTGAACCTATATGAAACATTTTATGAAGGATTAGCAAATCATAAGATAGAACACAAAAAGTGAACTCGAATAATCAATTAGAGCACTGAAATAGTACTTATTTAGTTCAGGAATCACAATATTAATGAACCATTCAATTTGCTTCAGAGAAAATTTCAATTAATAGTTAAACCAAAAGGAACAGCTAGAGAGAGAAGCATTAGCACTATTATACCAATTGTAAAAAAATGTCATCAAAATAGATGAAGAGAGTCACAAATTGCAATAAAAATGGAACAGCATAATAGCGTACTGCATGTGCTTCCATTCACTCTAGAGAGAGAAAGTCATATGAAACTAAGAGTTGAAATTTCAAGATATATGTTTGTTGAACAAGAAAACAGAAAATAAAAAACTAATTTAGTTCCATCTTTAGATACAACGAATAATTCTTTACGAACAACAATTTAAGTTTACCTCAAGTCTCTGGATGAGAGGTCAAACGTCAAATCAAATACATAAACACACAGATACAATTCTCTTCACAGTTCAACTCCACCTAAAGAGTTGGAGAGAGAGAGAGAGGACAGAAAAGAAAAGGTTGCTTGTTGTGGGCACGTCACATACTTTTATATGCATATTTATATAAGCAGGTTGTAAATAGAACAGTCCTACAACCAGATTGTTAACTAATCTCCTAGGGTGCAGCAGATGGAATCTACCTATCATGGGGAATGCCACTTATCTCCACCAGATTGAAAGCTCAATATTTCAACTGCTCTGGTCCAGAAAATCACTTAAAGAGTGGACCATTGGTCAAGTAAATACATTTAGGCTGCAGCTGATCCAATCCATCCTGTTTAGTGTCCAAATCTACTGGTCCAGTTTATTTTTGCTACCTAAGTCTGCCATTGATGACGTTAACAAATATGCACAAACTATTCGTGCACAGCTGTTGACTCTAATAGTAAAAATGCTAGTGTGGCATGGAGTGAAGTGTGCAAGCCCAAATCAGTGGGTGGACTTGGCCTACCTCGTATTGAAAACTTCAACGGGGCAACAATGCTGAAACATCTATGGCACATGTTATCACACAGCGACAGCTCATGGATTCTATGGACAAAGGAGTACCTGATCAGGAAGAGATGCCTGTGGGAAACCAAAGATCCTGATCAGGTACAGCAGTGAAGCCATCCAAAACTCTGAAATCCCCTCACAATCCCTTCTCAACTCATGGATCTCCTCTAACCCATGGCTATTTCCATCTTGATCGTCTCAATGATCCCAGAACTCCAATCGGCATCATTACCTAGCCCATCACATGATATTTTCCAATGGATTGCCTCTCCAACAGGTAAATTCTCACTGAAAGAAACCATTGCAGACATCTCACAACCAGCTATACCAGTTCCATGGTCACACCTTATATGGAATTCCATGTCCATCCCCAAGTACAAAGTCATCTTCTGGTTAGCCATTCTCAACCTTCTGCCTACCTTGGTTAGAAGTCACACGTCATGGGAAAACCCCCACTCAGTGCTATTTTTGCTCCAATCCCACTGAAACCCTAAACCACATATTCTCCAATGCCCTTTCATTGCACCTATTTGGACCTACATAGAATCCTAATGTGGGCTCTATCTCCCTCCTAGAATGATCTCATCACATGCGCTTCCCACCACTGGAAAACAAAGAATGTATCAAACTCGATCAACAAAGTTGCTATCTCTGCATCCATAAGTCTACATATGACTGCCAAACCTGAAGTAGTGTGTGATGTTTAACATAAGGTTTTGGTTGATTGAAGTTTATATCATCAGTGGCAAGGTGAATCTAAAGTTTACAGGACATTTTCAAATTGACAACCAGTAAGTAATTTGGAAAACATAAATCACGATAGGGCTGGCCACTAGAGGACCATAAGCAGTGGACTGCTAGAGGAAATATGTAAAATCACAATCAAAGCATGAGGGTGAGTCGTTGATTGAACTAATGATGTTTGTTTTTTTTATAGAATCCTAGAAAGACATATGAAAAGCAAAAATGAAATAATTGTCATCATCTAAATTTAATGAGTCAACAGTGTACGACGATAGGATCAAACATTTTGCAATATAATATAAATTTCACTTCTTTTTTTTCGCTGCTAATCAATTTAATTTAGATCAATAATTATTTATGCAGGATACCTTAGAGTCTATATAACAAAATCAGGAAAAAAAAAAAATCAGGACAGAAGCAACATACCTATCTGATATAGTGCCTCCAAAAATATGCTCCAATTAACATGCCAGCAAAAACCACTGTTGTTATGAGGCTCTCTGAACTATAACCACTGTTGTCCAGCATAAACAAGCACATGACATGACATTGGAATTTGACATGCCATCTAGGAACAAAATCAACAACTTTAGATTGTACGACTTCGGAACAATGATTATTGTCTGTCCCAATACCATAAAGCATG
This sequence comes from Cornus kousa, assembly GCA_025631255.1. Classification (NCBI taxonomy): domain Eukaryota; kingdom Viridiplantae; phylum Streptophyta; class Magnoliopsida; order Cornales; family Cornaceae; genus Cornus; species Cornus kousa. Next base: position 3,581 of record JAOTQH010250742.1, on the reverse strand, counting down.
ACTTATCCAAAAAGAAAAAAATAGCATAAAGCATGATCTTAACCAAAGATAAGCAAGCCCTGCAAAAAATAAAAATAAATATAAAATAAAATAAATCTCATTCCACTATATGCTTCCCTGCAGATTGCTTCCTTTTTTCCTTTTAACCAAGGGAACCAAAACGAAACAATTTATAAAGGAATATCAATTCATATGATAGAGAAAAAAGTGAGCTTGAATACTCAATTATAGCACTGAAATAGTGCTTATTCAATTCAGCAATCACAAATATTAAATCATGAATTGAAATAGAATTCGAAAATGAATCATTCAATTTGAGGATTATAAGTTGCTTCACAGAGAAATGCAATTAAAGGGAAAACCAAAAGGAACAGCTAGACAGAGAAGCACTGGCACTATTACACCAATTGAGATGGAGAGAGTCACAAGTTGCAATAGAAATGGAACAGCATAATCTAACAGAGAACAAGATACTAAAGTATAAAACAGAAATATCAAGTCTTCATGATGTTTGTTGAACAAGAAAACAGAAAAATGAAAGCTAATTCAATTTTTTTTTTTAGAAATTAAAACTCATTCAGTTGTGGGCACATGTACTTTTTAAATTTACATATTTATACAAGCCAAGATACGTGCGACTTCTAATGTTGTAATGCCATGAAACAGAGTTTTGTAAGGCAAGTTTATCTTACCACCCATGAGTTTTGGGTATTGAATGATTAAACTTTGAACATTTTTTTTTCTTTTCTTTCTTTTTCTTTTTTTTTAAATGAAGTTGGGCTAAAATCACATGTACTTCCTTGATTTTTAAGTAATTGTTAGTAACAAATTTTTTTTTTAAAACTGGCAAATAAACAAAACTTACAATCCATCAGAAATACAGTCAGTTTGAGCAAGCTGCTCGACATCAGAGGGAATACATTCAAGGAGAACATCCAATTGAACATGCAATTTCGAAAGCTTGGCAACTGCATTGCCTTCTCGCCTGATATGAGTTAAGAGACACCTCCTGGAACCAGGACAGAGCCAGATTGATATCAAAGATCAGTGCAGAGATCTCAACTGGAGGGGGCAAGGAACCACAAACTGCATCTACCACCACTATAGCATCACATTCAACACATATAAAATTAAAATCGAATAAACCAAATAAACTATAGCAAACATTTGCTTAATATTGCTACATTACTAATGCGGAATTTAGACTGACAAGTCCTCTACTACAGTTTTTAAAATTACACTCGACTTCTTTGGGGCCAGCTATATAGTTTCTACTGTACTCTCAGAAAGTGAAACCATGAATATAGTTTCTATTTCCCCCTTCTTTTCAAAGCTTTACTTGTATGTCATTTCAACCATTTACTTACATCTTCCCATTCTTTTCAACTCTCTCCATCCTTACATGCATATAATTGTTGTGAAAGTTCTTTTCAAACACTCTCCATAATGGCTTTTGAGCTCAAAAAGCCAAAAGCTGTGTTTTAAAAGCCAATCCAAACAGGATTATAGTCTCCTTTTGGGTAATTATGCTTTCTCAAAACAATTTGCTAGGGTTTATCATTTACCTAAAATATATACATGACAATTATACATCATTAGCGATTAAGAGTACAATTCGGTGGCACTCTTTGAGAAAACCTAAAAGGGCCCTATGAAGAGTGGGACTCTCGAGAAAGTATAAAATAGCCCGAGGGGATTTACATGTGGTACCCCTGGCCAATGGACAGTCATGAAAATTCTCAATTTGTCTTGATAATAGAAAAATGAGGAGTTTTCAAGGAAAAACATGGCTGTCCATTGGCCGGGGGTACCACACGGTAAATACCCCTGGAGTATTGTACACTTTCTCGAGACTCAGTGATTCTCAGAAAGGTTGGACCATTGTACCTTGGCATGTTAGATGATGCATATAGATGAGGGGGGTCAGTAATCAGTATGAATCAGCACTTTTGAAAGTCCAATAGTAAAAGAGCATCCCATCTAAGCTTAGTGGGCTTGATTTGATACTCAGCCTGGTTCATGTTTGATCCAACCAACTAATGAGTTGATGCATGAATATGATGATGAAACAGATTGGGTTACAAAAGCAGTAACTTTGAGTTTTCATAGTCTTCAACGCACTAAATTGTCGCTTTCCCTAAATATGAATCGGTGCTCCTCATGTGAACTGATTTTCTTCTTCATTTAGTGCATTGAAATCAAGGAACAACAATGAAATTACAAGGAACAAATTCATTTAGTGCATTGAAATCAAGGAACACAATCCACTTCATCCTTTGTTTGGCATTGCCAAAACCTAAGAAGCGTAATACAAAGTCTAAAATGGTGACAAGGAAACAAAAAACCAAAGAAGGAAAGAAAATAAACTTACCACAAGACATTTATCGAGTACTCAACATAATGCTATATCTAGAATTTGGAAGAGATTCTTTTAGGAAAAGAGGAGATCAAGACAGATTAGAAGTAGATTGTTCTCAGAAAAGAACCCTTTTTGGATCCTCAACGGCTATATTCTGAAAGTAAGATCTTCATCTCACTCAATCTCCTTGAAATTTATAACCCATAGCTGCAAGACCATCAGCTACAAAGGTGATTTTTCTATGACCATGGTCAACTTTAGCATCTTCCAGATTTGTGAACAAAAAGTCGATTTTCATTGGCACAAAACAGAATGCCCATATCGCATATTGGATCTGTATAATGCACCTTGAATAGTCAAGGAGCCATTCAACTCCAAATTAGCACTTAGTACACACTCCTAATGCACGTATGAGTACACCAACAGTCACATAGGCCAATGCACGCTCATGACACGAGTCTCCAATGCACTATCCGAGTAAGATAACTATAGAGTATAGATCCATAGCCCACAAGGAACACCTCACCTGTCTACACACCGAAAAATCAGTGCCCAACAAGTTACACGGCTTAGTAACATCCTAGTATCATGTTGCCTTAATACCATACCTATAACTACAGGACGCGGTAGCCAAGGCTGAACCCTAGTCTGCACCCATCATCTGCAAGGAGGAATAGGTGGTGCCTAAAACCCCACTCTGTTCAAGGCTACATCAGTTAAGTGCTCATATCGAGGGGCATAGCAGATGTCACATCTGAGCCTTTGATGGACGAGTTATACCAATGGCATTGCCCACTGACCACAGTGGCAGCATTCATTTGGTTCCCTATCTCCATGGAAGCACTAAATACCTCTCATGAATGCCTAAATGCACCTGTGACAACTCTCAAGTTTGCCCACTTAGTGCCCACCATTGCAATGGTAGCAACGGATACGCATTATGCCTCCTCCCTATCAATGCAAACTGAGAATTCCCCCTTGGTATTAAGAAACTTCAGCTATGCTCTAGAATTATTGTTGATCAAAACTAAATCAGTTAGCGCACCATTTACTGCTATACACTTTAATGGCCTTTTGCTAGTTATTTTTTCTAAAAACATATTTGAACAACTCCAACCCTAAGTTCCACATATATATGAAAAAGTTGAGATAATGTCCTTCAGAGAAGTTAAATTGTAATAGGACTTGCCCTTAAAATTGGTAGGGAGTTTCCCTGTTGTTT
>JAOTQH010250732.1:0-11914 GCA_025631255.1 Cornus kousa | reverse complement strand
AATTAATGTTATTCTAGTGTTTTTTTTTTTTTTTTTTTTTTTTTCGAATGTTAAGTCTTTTTTTCTTCTATTAATTAACAAACAATAATATAAATAATTGTTATTGTGGGATGATTGATGGTTCAATTAGCAAGTAATTTTTATTTTTACCTTCGCAATTATATTATTTCGAGATCCATTTTTAACCCAAATTTAATTTCAAAACTAGTTTAAACTTTAAATTAGAAAAAGAAACTCCGTTAAAAAAAAAATTAAGAATAGAATAATAACCAACATAAAAACTTATTTTAAAGGCATTAATTATTAAAGTCAATAAAGTTTTCTTTGTTATGAGAATTACCATCTAAACAAAATATTACTTAACCATAAATTTTAGTGGTCAATATAATACAGTAATATAAAATGCATCAAAGGTCTTGTGGCCTTATAATATCCCCAAGGCTTCTCAAACTGAATGGTGACTGTTAGAGTTTCCAAATAAACAAAATGGGTGTATATTTTTTGTGACTAAAATACTTTTTTTATAAACTAAAACTCCAAAATTGTAATATTTTATTCCTTTACCATTGTATGAATGAACTACTTAAGTCCTTTCTAAATATAGGAAAAATTAAAAATAAACAATTTTGGACATGGACAAATTTTATTTTGGTTAAACGAAGACAAACATGAATAGAGAAGGGGCTCTCGCCCTATTGTCATCCCATATTTCAATTTTAAAAATAAGGAACCATTAGTTAACTAATTGGTTCTTGAATTGTGGTCTAACAGGATGGAACCAAATTATTAATTAATATATATAAAAAATAAATTTCATAAATTCTAATGTGGAATATAATTTACATGACATACACATGTTTAATTAGTTTGAGAAAAAAAAAAATTTAAATATAAAAAATTCAAAATATCAAAAAGCCCAGAACTGTTGGGTTAGGTTTGATTCCAATGGTTCCTTAGTTTTGTTCCAATTTTCATATGCCCAACTCGTCCCATTTCAAAATCAATCTTAAATTATAAAAACTAATTTAAATTTTAAATTAGAAAAAAAAAAAGACAGATAAAAATATTAAGAATAGAGTAATAACCAACATAAAAACTTATTTTATAGGCATTAATTATTAAAGTCAAGAAAGCTTTCTTTTGTCCTCAAAAATAACTCACACGGTGCTCTTTTGGGTGACTTTCTAGAACCATCTAAACAAAATACCATAAACGTTAGTAGTCAATAGAATACTAAAATCATTTTTAGGAACTAAAACTCCAAATTGTAATATTATATTCCTTTACTATTGTATGGACTCAAGTCCTTTCTATTTTATTTAAGAAAAATAAAGAATTGTTAAATGGACCACTGTGCGTGGGACGGAGTGAATGAATTTATTTTATTTGGTTAAATGAGAAGGGATCTCGCCCTATTTATCATACCATAAGGAAACATTCGTTAGCAGTTCAATTCTTGAATTAGTTTCTTACAAGACTGAACTAGATTATTAATTAATAGATATATATACAAAATAAGTTTTATAAATTATAATACTCCCTCGATTTCACAATAAGTGTCTTACTTTTTTATTCCAAATGAAAATGTCACTTTATTATTATTTTAATATCATTTTTAATTTACTCTTATTAAATTGAAGTTATAAAAATAAAATATCATCATATCACTTGAACCACCACCAATAAATTTAGTAATTTATTTACTATGAATATAATTAAAAATATTAAAAAAACACTAATTAAAAGTTAAATTCTTAGAAAGATAAATTTGGACAGAGAGAGCGGTACAATATATATAAAATATGGAGTATAATTCACATGTCATACATATGTTTAATTAATTTGAGAAAAAAAAAAGAAGGAAAATTCAAGTATAAAAAATTCAAAATGTCAAAAAGTTGAGAACCGTGGAACCATTGAGGATGGATTTACATGACATACATATGCGGTCTAGGTTTGTTTCAATTTTCATGAACTATTGGGGATGGATTTGGTCCTAGTTCATGCCCGAACCCGTTCAATTTCAAGATCTACCTTAACAAATTAATAGGAAGTAGAATTAATTATTGCATAAAGAACCATCTTTCTTCATCATTGTTTTTGTGTTCTCCACTTTGTTTCTCCGGTTACTTCCTTTAAATACAAATGTGGTTTTTTTGTCATACATATATATGTATATTTATTGATTGCATGTTACATATTTGATAGAATTACTGAATTACATACTGACATTTATACTGTTTGAAATTGTTATTACACTAAACTTCTAAACTATATATTAACAAATAAAGAAGTTTGTTAGCTACTGAAGAAAGAAAAGTAATAAAACAGTTTGTTCAAGGATGGTTTTTATAAATCCCAACTTGAAACTGTGTCACTTGCAACAATTTAGAATTATGGCAGTGTAATTTTACAGTTTTGGCTGATATTGGAGAGTTGAAGAAGAGAAAACAGTTTATATTTTCTTGAGCATTAATGTTCGTATAGATTTGGCTACTATTCTGGACTCATGTATTTATATTCCACGAAAGATTTGTGGTAAATGAAGCTGGCCTATGACAAATTGACAACCAAACACAGGCTAAAAAACAGGGAAAAAAAGAAATGCTATGAGATTAGACATATGGATACATGGCAATAGAGCCTCTAGGATTAGACTCTGGTGACATATCTATCATAAACAGCTACCCCGTTTGACATAATTTGGACTCATTAAACTTAATTTGCAGTATACTTGTATCATATTCACTGTTTGTAGCAAACTTCATTCATGATCATGAACGTTGAGCTCACAAGCAGTACTCTTTCCAAGAAAATTTCATTTAAAACCCGACTGCAACAGAGCTTCCTCATGAGATCAAATGTAGAATAGATCGAGTTTACATATTTCTCAATCAGGTATTCTAGATTTTCTGAGAGGAAAGTTCAGAAAAAGAATCAGATAATTGCCAAAGGCAGCCAAAAAAGGTTTATTCTGATGCTGAATATTTCCCAATTTGTCACAATCTAAAGAAGGATTTGAACCCTGGTGAGGGCTAAGTGTAGTACATTCTTGTCATCTGTGATGACCAAGTTTATTTTTAATTTTTTTTATTTTCCTTTTATATTTATTTTAGTATCCCTGTTATAAGTCCACAATTCAATATTCATCATGAATATATTACCAGCTAGGCTGCTCTTTTAATTTGATTCTCCCTCAAGAAAAACACTACCTTTCTGAGTCTCGTAAAATCCTATGGAGAAGTACAGAAACAATAATATGACAGAGTGGTTGCATTATCTCTAGGTTAGAAATTTGGGGAATACATCTTAGTATAAGAATTTATCATAAGAACATTTTTTTTAAAATAGTTTTCTCTGAAATTCTCACGGAGAATGCGATTGTTTTTCATTTTTGAACCATGGTAAGTATGCCTTTCCCAGCTTTCTGCCTTCAAGAATTGACAATTTTGACTCCAGTTTCGTCATTTGCTAATTAGGCAAATCGGAAAATCCCTAAAGAAAAAGTGCCTTGTATTAACTATTAAGAAATATAAAAATAAATGTGTTTCATGGTGTACTTTATATATGGCATCATACTTACAAAAACAAAAATCGAAGAATGATGCCATATATAACTGATAAAACTCAGTTATGTAAAATTAGCTACACTGATGACAAATTAACTGACTCAATACATAACTGACTATTACTCATGCCACTTGAGATAGCTGAATAATGGTTTCTCTGGAACAGGTAAGCACTTGACAAGCCAACCAATTGGCCAGGAAATGGAAGCAATTCCGGTACATGCGCCCCATTGGCCCCAATCCAACCTCTCTGTACCTGCAAACTTCTTCAGAGCTTCCACCATCACCACCTGAAGAACTATGGTAATCCCGATGATTCCTAAAAACAATTTGTTCCTGTGTATCCCCTCAAAGACATTCTTCTTCTCAAGCTTCCTTGCATTGAATTCATTGAAAACTTGGCAAAGCACAAAAGTATTGAAGATCAGAGTGTCATTGACCTTCTCATTCACCCCGAAGATTGATTCACCCCTGAACTGTAAGGTCAAGAGGACGGCTATTTGATACAGAGCTTGAGCTAATAGGTTCCTCCACATTATGTTTGTTATAAGGGGCTCGGTTCGACCTACAGGTGGCTTCTCAATGAGCTCCTTGGTGGGCTGCTCTGTGGCAAGAGCCAGAGCACCCAATGTATCCATAATCAAGTTTACCCACAGTAATTGAACTGCTGTTAGAGGAACTTCGCCAGCTGAAACTGCTGCCACAAAGTTGATGAAGAGTGCAGCAATATTCACCGTGAGCTGGAACTGAATGAATTTCTGGATGTTGTTATAGACGCACCTTCCCCACCTTAAAACTGTGGAGACTGAAGCGAAATTATCATCCAAAATGACAATGTCAGAGCTCTGTTTGGCCACTTCAGTTCCCTGAATCCCCATAGACAGACCTATATCCGCTTCCTTCAATGCCGGTGCATCATTTGTGCCGTCTCCTGTAACTGCAACCACATGGCCTTTCTGTTTCAAGCATTGCACCATTAGAAGTTTATCTAAGGGAGTGGATCTAGCCATAACACAGATGTTATCTACTTTTTCCATGCGCTCCTCTGGTGTATAGTTCCGGAATTGAACACCTTCTACCACTGCACCATTCATTTCCTGATTAGGCCTCAGTATCCCACATTCAGTGGCTATGGCTCTTGCAGTGAAAACATTGTCGCCGGTGATCATTTTGATTTTCACTTGAGCATACTGACACTCTTGTACAGCTTTCTTCACACAAGGTCGGCATGGATCCTTTATACCTACAAGCCCCAAGAGGGTCACATCATTCTCGTTCAACATTTGGTGTGCTATTCCATCTTCATGCTCTTCTTCTGGAACTTCCTTGTGTGCAAAAGCAATGCATCGCAGACTGCTAGCAGCCATACCTTGAATTATTTGATCAAATTTCCACCTCTCAGCATCATCCAGAGCTTTCATGTTTCCCAAGGGATCATAGAAATGTGAGCACATTGCCAGTATCATCTCTGCAGCTCCTTTCCAGTGCACATTGATCGTGTTGTCAGCCTTCTTCCTCATTAACACTCCGCTACGTTTCTTTTCTGAATTGAAGGGTTCAACACGAAGAACAGTACAACTCTGCATCAGTTCCTCCATATCCATATTTAATTCAAGGATAGCCCAAGAAAGAATTGATTTCTCTGTGGGGCTACCAGAGAATTCGAATTCCACCCCTGAAGCGGGCTTGTAAACGCTGCCAGTAGTGTTCAGACCAACTCCTTGATGAAGCAATTTCAGAACATTGGCTGCAATTGAAGTGTATCTCCTTTCTTCTATAAATTCTTGGCCTAACCAAAACTTTGTCACCTTCATCTGGTTCAATGTGAGGGTGCCTGTCTTGTCTGTACATATGGTGGTGGCAGAGCCCATAGTCTCACACGCAGAGAGCTTTCGAACCATAGCCTGATCAGCCATCATTTTCTTCATTGAATAAGCCAGAGTAAGTGTTACTGCCAGCGGCAAGCCTTCAGGAATAGCAACAACTACTATAGTGACTGCAGCAGCGATAATTTTCACCACAGCGTTGATCACATCATCTGCTTCAGTCTTGCTACTGCTGAACTCTGTATTTCCATTCTCATCTTTTGTGTTTCCAGTGAAGTACCGAACCAACAGCACCACCAGAACGAGGAAAGCAACTGCCAAACCAACCTTACCGATTGATGAGGTTAGCTTGTTTAGCCGAGCTTGTAACGGGGTTTGCTCATCAGAATCACGGCTGATTGTGCTCATCATCTCGCCCCACGTTGTGTTCATGCCAACTGTAGTGACAAGCATTCCAGCATACCCATCAGCCACCTTGGTGCCTGAAAACAAGAAAGGATTCTGACTGCGATTAACTTCCACATGCTCACTTTCCCCTGTCATACTTGATTCATCCACCTGCAACGAATGCCCGTCTATGAACAATCCATCAGCAGGAATTTGATCTCCGGTCTTCAAGCAAACAATATCTCCGACAACAACTTCAAATATTGAAATCTGTTGGCGCCTTCCGCTCCTCACAACTTCTACTTGGATGTCGTTGCTGACTTGGGACAATTTGTCAAATTGTCTATTTTGTTTGAAGTTACTTACAGCTGAGAGAGTGATGACAAGGAGGACAGCCACAAATATGCTTCCGCCGTCATACCATCCTTCTTTAGGCCCATGCTCTTTGATGCCAAAAGCAAGAGAAAGTGCGGCACAAACCAAAAGGATGAGAATGGTCGGATCTTTCAAAGCTTCCCACAGAAAATGGAAGAAACCTTTTGTGGGAGGCTTGTGATATGTGTTGGTGCCAAAAGCTTCATATCTACGTCGAACGTCATCAATGTCACCACGTATGCCATTTTGCACTTCAGTTTTGAGTGTCTTAGCCAGACCTTCAACCATGCCAAGTTGGACAAGATTGTCTAGTTTTTTCTCCTTGACAATCCGAGTGAGGCATGACTGATTGACGATGGAGAGGCAAGGGTGTGACTGAATAACATCAATGAGGACATTAGAAGATTGAACAGGGGAGAACTTACTAGTGTTGTTTTTGGCAGGAGCTGCTTCTCTGAAGTGAGAGAATAAGGCCCTTGAGCAATAGATGGTGGCAAACGCCATGTGCCATCTCTTTTTGTTGGTTTTGCTAAGGGTAGTGGGCCTGTCATTGTCGAGCAACAGCTCCATGTCCATGCAATTCAAGTTTGCATGAAATATTGCAGACATGGTTTTTGGAGAGAACAGACCAAATTGATCTACAAGCAAGAGCCTAGAGAAAAGAAGTTCCAAATGTGAAAATCTTAGGTGTTGGTTGCAAAGTTGTGATGTGTATTTGGCCATTCGGCATATATATATATGCTTATATAGCTAGCTCTGTGTGCTGGCGTGGATCCAAATATCTATCTATGAATTACGGCCCAAGTTTGGAACACAATTGGTTCGATGACAATAACAAATACAAAAGGAGGTCAGAATAGTACGACTTTATTGAAAGTAGTAACGCTATAAGTTTTGATTTTTAGTTTAATGATTTTGACATCAATAAGTTATAAAAATCGATTGAATTTTTTTATCAATTTCTTAGAAGTTAAGAATGCTTCTACATTTTAACAGCTGTAATTTTCATTAATCTTGTGAGTCCTTTTGATACCGTACTTTTAAAAGTTAAATGAAAAAGAGAGAAGAAATACTTTCCGACAATGTTTACAAGCACGCCACCCATGCCATGACTTTATATCACCTTTTTTTTTTTTTTCGAAAGGTTATATTTACTTTTGAAATTAGTATTGCTTAGGTAGGGGGATTTTAGGTATGGTCGGAAGAAAAAGAGTGGAAGTTACCTGATATTTAGATTGTGATTGAGAAAGCAATATTGTTTGAGAGGAAAGAAAAGGAAGGTGGGATGAGAATAAAAATAAGGGGAGTGGAAATAATTTTTAATCTTCTCACTTCGATTTCCCACGTTCAAGTCAGATGTCTATTAATTACTTGTCGACAGATCACAGATATGCCAACGTCGGCCGCCGGAATTCTTAATCACCGTTCCCATCCATCGCATTAATATAAACAGAGACTCGGAGAGAGAGAGAGAGAGAGACCTGTTTGGCTTTTGTCTTTTTCAGAAGTAGGGAAAACAAACAGAGCAGCCTTTCCAAATATAAGTCCTTGATTCAGTTTAAATTTCTATTTATCAAAAATTAAAAAGGAAATGAAAATTATTTTTCAAAATATTTAAATTTATACATTTTCATTATTATAATAACATTTTAATGATGTGTAATTTTCTTAAATTTTTATTTTTAAAAAATTAAAAAGAAAAACGGAAATGAAAATCATTTAAAATGATACCAAATTCTTATTAAAGGGCAGTTTTGTTATTATGACATAATTTGAAGAGGTTAAGGAGGTTGTTGCAACAATTATTAAATAACTCAAGCAAGTTTTAAGTCAATTTTTATTTATTTATTTTTGTAAGAAGGTATTGAACCAAAAATTATAAGTGGAGGGGGATTTTACAATTTGCCCTAATTATAACAACGAAAACCCTAATTTCTCAACGCACTGCATATAGAGTCACTTTGATCTAAACATGCTGGCCTAAGATGTCAATGCGTCCAACCTAAAATTTCAGTTGGACAACAACTAGTGCACTTGATTTTTGCCTACATCTCAAATTTTTTTTTTTTATTTTTTTTATTTTAGTGAATTTTTAAAGACTATCTAAAAAGAGTTGTGCTGCCCTTCTTATGAATTCTAAGTTACTATCATTACTGAAAAGGCTTTAAGGTTTAAGTTATACTTTTTACAAAATTAATAAATAAAAATAAACTTAATTATAAATCAATAAAAATTCATATCATTAAAAAAATTAACAAAGACACTTACAAATTTGAAAAAATATATGATCTTGTCTACAGATAAAAGTAACTAGACAAAATAATAATTTTCTATAGATGTGATTTTAAAGGGTTTTGTGTTAATTAAAAAAAAAAAAACAATGCAATTTGTATCGTTGATTAAATAAATAAATAAACTAGCACTAAAAATAGCAGAAGATGAAGCTGGTTTGAATGGCAAAAGTCCCAAGTTAAGAAGCAATATCTAGCAGCAATATGTTTCAAGACTTGAGGTTATTATCAATGCAATTTGTATTTGCATTAGACAGACCATAGATATATTAAAGAAAAACACACACACACACACAAACCTAGTAGATCAATAGATTTAATCATCAATGACCGGCAATAGATTCCCCATTTCAAGTACTATAAACTGCTTTGGCTGATTGGCGATGTTCTTAGGTAAGATATATACATATTGCCGTATTATAGGCATCTGCCAACATATAAGACATCCATTTACAGCACCAGATGATAAGAACAAAGCTTAAACAATTCTAGATAATCAACCTACTATAGAGACAAACCACTATATTTTGATTGATTGGAACATCCGCCATACTAGAAAAATTAACACCGGATACAAAAAGCACTGAAATTAGACTTGAAAAAGAAGCTCAGCAAACTCACCTAATTATCCCTTCCGAGCTTAAAATCAAATGGAGTCCTATTATGAAACAAGAATGGTGAAGTATTCTCACAAAGCAAGAGAATTAGAAGAAACTCGTAGCAACGAGTTAGAAGTGAAGAGGATAGAATTGCAGGAGACGAAGGAAGAACTCAAGAAAGCAAAAGAGAGCACGACGCAGTCATGGTTAGACTCCAAGCCTCTCATTGACGAGCTGGAGAAATATCAGTCAAGCCTTGCGAGTGCAAAAAGCAAATGCTCCATATCTAATATTGTCATCTCAGAGCTTCAATCTCAGCTTGAAACCACAATCATGTCCATCAGATCCAAAAAAGAGGAAGAATTCAAGGTTAGAAAAACGATCAATGAAATAAATCAGTCTTTGGATCAAACACGTGAAGAGATGGAACAACTCAAACTGCACACGGATGAAGAACGGCGAGCAAGATCAAAACTAAAACAGGTACTTCGGCTGAGGAGGCAGACACTTCGGACATTGCAACTCTCTCTAAGAGCAGTTCGTTTAGAATCAGAAGGTCTTGGTGCATCTGCAGCAGAAGCACTTCACTACATCAATTGTTCGGAGATGGACAACACCACAGTCCAACTCACACAAGAAGAATATTATGCATTAACAAGAAAGGCTAAAGAGGAGACTTCGCTTGCAGATTGGCGAGTTCAAGTGTCCATGGAACAACAACTCATGGCCAAGGAAAGCCGAGACTCAACTTTAAGAAGATTGAAAGAAGTACACTCTGACAAGAAATCAAGGAAAAGGAATATGAATGACAAAATAACTCGAGATGGAAATGGCACAAGAGAGGCAGAACAACAAGATTCAAGGATGAGGATGGGAGCCCCAGTGAACAATAGAGAGACTGTTTTCCCTAAAGCTCGAGTTGGTGAGTCCAGCCAAGGGAATACTCGACAACAGTTGAAAAGATCAAGAAGCAATAACAACAGAATAATGGTAAAAAAGAAGAAGGCTTCCATTTTTGTACGAATCAAATCTTTTCTTGTACGAAACATTACTAGATTGTTTGGATGATTTTAGACGTATTAATTCATCTCATAAGGGAACCTAGTTTCTCTCTACAATAAACCCTTGCAATTCTAGCTTAGAACAAAACTAACTGAAGCTTTGAGTTACTCAAATTTGTTCTCTTCAAGGGATCTAGAAGCGTCAAAACACGTCCAATATAGAAGTGACTGTGAGTTCTACTGAAACATTCTTGAGTAAGCCTTCTTCGCCTGATCACACGTACCAGCATTATTGCAGTTATTTTAAACTTTTAAATTGCAATTAGAAAGAGGAAATAAAAATAATTTGAATGTCACCTGAAATAATTGATATCAAGTGAAGATTACTAGCCGCCTTCTTTGCAGAAGCGAGCTCTTTGTTTATACCACCTGGAGAAGAAAGTGTTTGGATTGATAGCTTAATGAAAACATGAACAGTTGCTCGCAGGCAGAGTATTTCTTATTTTCTTTTCAAATTCCATAGATACAAAATCTTTCAATTGTAAAATTCAATCGGATTACATTTCCTAATTTTGCAAAGGTTTCATGAAAGCAAAAGGGGGAAATAAAAAAAAAAAAAAAAGAAAAAAAAAAAAGGGGGAAATAAAAAAATTTTGCAAGATGAAAATAAATTTAATAAATTGTGAGTTATCTTTGAGAAAATAAGCTTGGGAGCATCAATTGGTACTATAAATTATGAAATTTAAAACACAATTTAATTTCATATCATATGAAATCTCTAAAGTGTCAAATTTCTTTGAATAGTGGAACTTTGAGTAAGAAAAAATAAAATGAAATGAAAATCAAGCTCATCATAAGCTTATCACAATTTTTAATAGAGTAATAATACTTATACAGATTTGTTGCAGTGAATTACCTAACCAAATGTTACTGATTGATTATTTATGCACAATACATGCAAGTGTAGGGCCACTTCATTATTTATGCATAAATGGATCACTTAAAATAAATAAGTCTGACAATTCACTATAACAAATTGGGCCCTCCACTTACATATATTGTGTATAAGTAACTAATCAAAAATATTTAGTTAGGTAATTTACTGCAATAAATCAGTACAAGCATCATTACTCTTTTTAATAACATTACCAAAAAGTTGAATAAAGTAGATTGAAAACAAGGAAGAATCAAAAGATAGAGAGGGTCCGCATAATTTCACCACATTATAATTTGATATTGGCACACTCAAAAGATAGACATATGGACTGAAAAGAGAAATTTCTACAAGTTCAATTTCTTTATCTTAACATGCCATGACATAATGTCAACAGAATTGCACAAATCTACACGTGTCATAGTTAATTAATCTTCAAACAAAAATTTACTTCCCGTTTTGATTATTCAATCAAGTTCAAATAAAGAAATTAGAAGTTAGTTAGCAATAACCTCATACACAGTTAATTTTAATGGTTTTAATGTCTTGAAATATGCACATATAATACTACTAGAATTGATCATTCAGAGAGATAATTGCGTCATTAGCACGCTGTATGTGCAAAATTCTACCCAACCAATAATAATTGAGAAAAACTAAGCTTCACACTTAAAAATAATAAAGCAATGTACTCAAAGTTTGTAGAATTGCTCGATCCCTTTATTGGAGGTCTCCGCCTCTATTTATACATAATAACTGGTATAATTAAGGTAGGACTCCATTGCTTGTCCTCTAATTCTTCCCATACATGACTTTTCTCCAAATAGAGTTCTTTCTATTGTATAATATTTCCTACGCAGAACTTGCCTTATGTAGAACTTCCCATGAAAGAAATCTCCTTTTATGGTAAATCCTTCACTGATAGGCTGTCT
>JAOTQH010250714.1:0-11916 GCA_025631255.1 Cornus kousa | reverse complement strand
AAAACACATAATTAGGAACAATCTGGGAACTAAACATTTTTACTCATGAAATGTGTCCCCTCTCTCTCTCTCTCTCTCTCTCTCTCTCTCTATATATATATATATATATATATATGTATGTATATATTAATATGATCTCTGTAAGGTTTTGAAGAATTATTTAAAAAATAAATAAATAAATAAATTTGTTGTATTAATATCCAATATCACCGGAAAAATGTTTATTGCACGGAATAACTTTAAGATGTGACATATAAACGTATTAGGGTTTACACCAACATGCCAATAGTCTAGTGTTAGCAGATTCTTACTTCTCAAAAGGAGATTAACGGCTCAACCCTTCATGAAGGCACGTGTACGTGAGTATTAACTAAAAAAAATGTATTAGGGTTTACATTTTAACATTCCTCGTATTAGAAATGGTTGATGAAATCATCTCTAAATTCTAATATTAGTATAGAGTTTATGTTTATGTTTTTCTATGATTTTCATTTTTTCATGTGCTTATCCTTGTTATTGGGCAAAACTCTATAAAGTTTATTAAACATGTGTGACACATTCAGCTTTAAAAAATACTATACCGAGTCCTTTATCTTTTTTTCTTGATCTTTTCAATTGTGACCTTATAATGCAGTCACATTCTTTGATAACTTTGTAATTTGATTTGCAAAAATTGTAATTGTTAGAGACGTGACATTAATAAAATTATATATATTTAAGAATTATTTGTAGACCCTACTAATATCGAATAAAAAAATGAAATTGTTCGTCAACCTTTTTTACTAGTTTGTTAGTGAAAATATGAAGGTACTTTCATAAGATCCATTTTTCTTTTATGTGTCACATTTGACCATATAATGCCATTCCCTATGGTTATAATTAGTGATCAACGGTAATATATATATATATATATATATATATATAGATATAGATATAGATATGGATTGCAATGGACCACAATTAAGCATGAGTAACTATGGTTTTTAATTAACTTAGGATGCTTTGTTTTAATTCAGACGTGCCTAAAAACAAAACCCTAAAGAGACTTTTTTGGACACAAATTTCTAACCCTTTTTCATCAAATTCCTTGAATATTATCTTTTTTTTTGGCCTCTCTTTGGAATGAACTCACCTTTTCATACATAGTCTCTCTCTCTCTCTCCCTCTCTGCAGTTTGATCACACACTCAAATATCCTCTTTGGACCAAAATATGAGCCCCATATGGATCATGTCAGGTGGGTGTTTGCTATTTTCAATGAATTCCTTCATTTTTCATTCTTGTGTGTGTGTGTGTGTGTGTGAGAGAGAGAGAGAGAGAAGCATGAGTGAGTGAGGCCCCTCAAGCTTTTTAAAGTCTGGTCTAAAGGGGGGAGTCTTATTACTGTGGTTTGAGATCCGAGCTCTCCAGAGTGTCATTGACACCCACTACATATTTTTTAGGCTCAATTCTTTTGTTTGTGTTATCTTCTTTCTTACTGTGCTCCAAGTCCAATGTTAGGTCAGATGTTAGCCATATGACCATCTGTCTCTCTCTAACACTATGCTTACACACACACATATATATTATTTATTTTCTGAAATTTCATAGTTCGAGTCTCTGCAGGACTACTGGAGGCTTACCTAGTCGCTAACTTCAGGACTTCATGAGATTAGTCGAGGTGCGCGCAAATTGACCCACACACCCACGATTATCAATATATATATATATATATATATATTTTTTTTTTCCATACATATATACATAAAATGAGTGTGACAGAAATGAAAATGTTGATGAATGTGCCCTAACTAATACTAGAAAGGATAAAATTATAATTCATTACATTCGGGAGATGATTAGAGTAGCACAAATTAGAAATAAAATGATTTTTTTCCCCATTAAAATAGTTTGAATATGTGAAAATAGACTGCTCTGAAAAAAGTAGGTTAGAAAAAGTGCCAAGTTTACATTGAGATAATAATAGGGAAAGAGAAAGACCAAAATTAGACTTAATAAAAAAATTTATCATCGCATATGAATTAACTGAGACTATTTACCTTAAATAATAACGGAAATATATAATTTGTGTAGTTGATCTCAAGCCGTTGATAAAAATGATTTTGTCTGTGGATAATATACACACACACCAAGTTAATAGAGAATAATGATTTTTTTTACCAGGAGGAAGAAACTTTCTACAGGCCAAATATGAAGATTGTTACATATGATTTAAGTGTAAAAAAAGTAATTATCAAAAAATATAATAATTATAACCATTTATTACACCATACTTGATGTGGATAAATTTATGAAGATTTGCAAAATTTATAAAATCCTCATTTCAGAATACAAAAATTTGACATTCAATATAATAATATTGTAGAGGTGTGACGGTGTTGCCTGAGTAGTAAAAGGGCCAGGCCTAAAGTGTCCCTCACCCTATTGGTCCTAAGTTCGATTCCTCCCTCCTCCAACCAACTACTAATCATTGCCACGATATATAAAAAAGTAAAAATGGTTAGATCTCAGGATAGTAGGACCGAAACTCTAATCATAATCAAGCAATTTTAACAAGTTTAATTAAAAAAAAAAAAACTAACTCGGTGTACAGCCACGGATCTAGTGATTGCCCTAAAATTGCTCCCCTGTCGGTGTACGGAACTCGCGTCATTAAATTTTATTAAAGCTATGTACTTTAGAATAACATTAGCCAACTCTATCAACTTAACTTAATAACTTAATTATGGAGAAAAAAACTTAATAACTTAATTTGAGTTCCATAATTGAAAAAATGCTAGTGGGAGAGCTATAAATTTGCCATATTTATCATCTTTTGTTGATTCTAAGTGAAGAGAACATATAAATATATATATATATATATAAATTGCATGGAAGTGGCATAAAAATTCTAACTGACATTATTATGTACTTAATTCTAACTTATAATAATTAATTTGTTAACAACCACTAATTTATGAGAAGATGAGCTATTAGTCAAGACATGAACTTACACTTGCACGCGAGTCTCACCAATCTCAAGGGTATACTTTAATTAACCTATCTATCTATCTATATATATATATAATCAATATAGTCTTGTATCAATAGATAAACTCCAAAAGTATATTCTTCTTATTAATTAATGATTTATTTCTTATACATTAAACACACAAAGACCTTGAGATCACCATTTCACTAAATTAACATCTCTATTAATTATAGAAATTAATCACAGAGTTCAATTACTTACAATCGATACAGAAACCATATGCAATACACACACATGCACATGTATTTATGAATTCGTCTACATTAAGGTTTGACTGCATTATTAGATAGTGCACGAGACAAAATCATATTATTTAAAATAAGTACCATATATATATATACATACACACACATATATTCTGATATAATTTGTCAACGGGTCAATAATAAAAGAAAGAAAGGAAAAAAAAAAAAAATCTTCAATACACCATAAAACAATGCAAATATAACAAAACGGAAAATATATAAAGGTTTTGCAAATTGCTATATGATTTTGCCCAAAATTTATTAGTTATATATATATATATATATATATATATATATATATTGGATTGGCCAAAATTAGTTAGTCATTTTAAGAAAGAAAAGTCAACAATATTGTATCAAAAAGTCAAATATGATGGAGTTGTAGTTTGCAGTAATATTTGAATTGTTTTTACTTTTTACCTTCGCTTTGGTCTATATTTTTGCAACCATTTTGTTCAGGATCAGTCAACTATTGTTCAGAAAGTATTTTTCTTGAACCTAAGCTTCTTTACTCCATTAATTTGCAATCTTTACATTCTTCTACTCTCAACCACATAATGTGATGTTTAGTTGTTATGAACTTAAATCCTCTTTAGTGCATGGTGTTTTACGAAATTTTCTTGCACAAAAGACTTTGTATCATTTACTTATCAAAACTACCTTATTTTGTACTTCAAAAATTCTAATAGTAACGCATGAGATAGACTACAGTCTTCTTATAGCACTGAAAAATACAAAAATAATAGTGTGAAGATTTTCAAAAAGTAATTAACCAAAATTTAGTGAATGGATTATTCTTGTTAGGAAAATCATCTTCTAGAAGTCAAATTTAACTTAGGTTTTATTGGGTCTATATTACCCTAAACTTGAAGGTCACTTTGTCATACTTTAATAAGTGTTGAAATTTGAAAACTTATATACAATATCAACTTTTTGAGTATTACGCGAAGTGAATGTGCCGTGTTCGAATCCTTCATCCTCTAGTCATCTGCATTCGAGTCTTCCCTCCCCTAATTTGTCAGAAAAAATTTAACACATTTAACTAGAACTTACTAATTTTTCACTTTTTAATTCAAACTTCACAAGAGTATCATGAATTTACATCCTTAATCGTTTATTGAAAATGTAAACTCAATTAACTTTTGTATTTTATTTATTTATTTATTTATTATTTTTATTATTTTTTGACAACTTAACTTATAATTTTGAAGAATGCCAAACCGTCCAAAATGTCTGCCACCCAGAACATCCGGCGTATCTTTAGTGTCCTTGTGTCTCCACCCTAAGGTCAAGTGTGACACATTTATTTTTGCAATTAAATTAATCACCTCTTGGATCTACACACCCCACTAGAGACATTAAATTTGCAGTGTCATTGGTCATTACATTCTAACACACACACACACACATATATATATATATGTATATCAGTGTGAGTTCGGAAAAAAACGCTTGTATATTTATTGTGTTTTTTGTTATGCTTTGGGGGTTTGGGATGGTAGATGAATGGGACCACAGGCTTGGAAAAGATGGGGAAAAAGAAGTTGCACTGTTCAAGTTTTAGGGACTCTTGTCCCTATTGGCCATGGTGAATCTCCATGAAATTTATATTAGTCAAATGGCCTCTCTCTCACTATAAAGATGTTAAACATAAGTTGGAATTATATATATATATATATATATATATATGTATATTATAATTGAACAATGTGTAACAAGAGTTTGAATCTTTAGTCCAACTATTCACACAATAGGGTTTGGTACACCAAAGTTTGGCATATGTAAAGTTTCTATAATATCCTTAACAATTGCACTCTACTCCACCATAAATTAGAATAGGGTTTGAATTATTTAATCAGAAAACTTGCAACCAATCCAGAAAGTGAGTTACACAATGAAAGAATTGACAGCACTGAATCCGCCCCCTTGAATTTAGAATTGAAAATTTTTTAATTTAAAATTTAAACTGGATTTTATTAAAAATTTAAACTGGATTAATTCTACTTCCAAATCAAATGTATCAATTCGCTTCCAAATATAGCACGCATTTCAGCTGAATTATACATTTAAGCCAATGATTTCAACATTAAGTAAGGTCATTTCCTGTCCATTTCGCTGGAATTATATTACGTTCTCTCTTTCTCTGTGTACATGTATAAAAGAACGAAGTTTTGCCAATCCGTAATTCCCAAATATAGCACAAGCGTATTTAAGCTGGACTATACATTTAGGCTAATGATCTATGCATTAAGAATAGTCTTTTCCTACATGATTCGGATTATATTATGATACCTCTCTGTCTATGTGTTTGTATGAAAGGTTAGCTGTCATACTGTCATACTTCTACATCTTACAAGATGTTGGAGTGAAATTTTAGACATCATATAAAATAATAATCAATAAATAATTATAATATGTCTAGTAGATGGCACCGACCTAAATATGGATTCAGCTCCCATTTGTGGAGAGTTCTAACCGAGACACCGAATCAAGAATTGAACCTTCTTTGATTGTTTATAATAGGTTAAGTGCTTGTCTTCCAATCCAAAAGATTAAAATATTAAATGAAGTTGTCTACTTTAACAAGAGTCATTTGTCCTATATCGAATTCAGATGAGAAAATAATTGGGTATAAATGGATAGATATGAAACACTACCGAACAACTTAAGCTTTTGAGTAAATGGACAAACACCTACCCGTTACAATTGATATAAGAGTCACACCCAGTCCTTGATCCGATATCACGTCAAGCGCTCGGCCTGAAGGGCGTCCGGGTTTGCAACCCGGGTAGGCAGGATGACCAAGTCGCAATGGAGGCGTTGCAAGTTTAGACGTGGGAGTATAAATGTGTAAATATACAGCACTACCTAACAACTTGAGCTTTAAATAAATGAATAAGCGTCCACCCGTTTTATCTATCCAACCCAAGACCCTATCGAATGGTGGGACAAGCCTAACACTAGCCATGATGTTTGACCCATCGAATACAATCCCAAATTCATGGATTCAAGATGTAGAACAGAGTTTTGATGATTTTGAAACGTCAAAAGGTCAAAAATGAACTGAATCTTTCAATTGTGCAGGTATGGTTGGTGGTATAAGCCAAGGTATCTTGCACATCTGGTAGACATCCGGTAGTGCTATTGTACCCTGTGATGGTTTTGAACGTCCAACCTCTCCGGATTGAGTACTAATGAAGTTTACTGAATATGCAAAGATCAAACAGGTTACTTGAGGCCCTGATGTTGAAATTGCTGTGATTCATAATTTTCACTGCTACACTGAATCAAGTTCAGACTAACCCCTGCAAAGAAACCAAGTTAATACTTGTACATACTGTTAACACACCAATACTAGTTTCTCTGAGTTTTGTAATGAAATTGCCATGAAGTTCACAACTACTTATATGACAAATAAACAAGATCACATACCATAAACCATCTGGTAAATTATAGGATACCAGGTGCCCTTAAATTAATCAATCTCAACCTGTTTACCCAAGTATGAGTTATGGTGTCATTACGAAAATCTTACATTCTAACCATGTTCAAAAAATCCCTCAACGAGGGCGCAACACCTGACCTACAACATTACCTGTAGCATCATCTCAGTGCTCATAAAAAGAATGTATAACACAGACAGGTATTAGTCCATCAGGGAACCAGATGGTGACCCAAAAAACAGGCAGCTACGCTTAGAAGCTGATGCAACCAGTTACCATTGCAGGGGTAACTGAGAAATTTAGGGAAAAAAAAAACACACGCACACACAGAAAATACTACTACAGCACATCAAATCTCAACCTTTTCTCAATTTTTTTGTGTAACATTGATTTTCTTTTTTCAGGGGAAAAATAATAATAATAATAAAATAAAAAATAAAATACACACAAACACACATCACTTGCTATAATCCAGATGAAGTGTTGCAGCAGATATAGTGCATAGTACTGCCACCATAACATTCCAAATCACTACAAAATCCTAAAATTGGCTTAGTCGAGTACCGAGTTATCATGTCAAGGGCTGATGCCCCCATTTCACAAGCAACACACAATTAGTCGGGAACAAATGACATTCAGAGCCCACCTCCTCCAGGAGAAGACAATGATTGGTCAGCTAATATGATGTCACGGCTCATCCACCTGATCCTGCGTGAATTAACAACATAAGCTGAAGTCAAACTTTGTATCAACCTGGTTCATCGCCATTTATAAGCAACATAACATTCATATTTATGCCCCTGCCTGAGTGTGCGCTTAAACTGTGTGTGTGTGTGTGTGAGAGAGAGAGAGAGAGAGAGAGAGTTGCACCGACCTGTGCGTCTGAGGTCCAAAGAGTGAGATTGTCCCTTAGGAGTTGCATGATGAGAGTGCTATCCTTGTATGACTCTTCACCCAAAGTGTCGAGCTCAGCTATGGCTTCCTCAAATGCCTGTTCATATAAATTATAATAGGAGCAAATCAGTAGAAATTCAATATGCAGTTACGGAAATCAAAACTAAAAGCAACATCAGCCTCGAGTATAATTTTATAGCAGCAAAAGATCCACAAGCAGGGATGGACAAATGCTAACTTCAAATGGTCACTTAGCTTCAGCCTAAAATAGGAAAAACGAAGCAGTCCCCACAATATCACTCCAGTATACAGACAGACACAGCAGCACGTAACAATAATATAAATTATACCAACCATACACTGAGACCACCACTCGGATGGTCTTCATTCTAACCTAACATGAAGCATGTGTGGAAGTAGCACTTCTTCTACAACACATCTTATTAACCAATAAGTAATTTTCAGTAACCATGGTAATTTCAAAATTCAGTGACTCGTGTACAAAATTCTAGTAATCAGGTAACTAGAATAAATAATTAACACATTTCCAAATAAGAGGTTTTTCCTTTGCTCTACCAAAATATAGCAGTGTAATGGGTGGGGATCGTGGTAGAAGGTGGAATGTGTACGATGAAAATAAACATGAGTAAAGTTTCTTTAAGTGGTTTAAGCTTAACCTTTAAATTTTTAGTTACCTCTATTTTGTTTGGATCACTGTCCCATACAAAAAAAAACTGTGATCTACATCCCATATATCAAAGGGGAAATTCCGAGATGAAGCAACTCACTTACAAGTTAAGCAAGTTCTGAATTAGCTAGTTAACCACTTGCACAATAAACAATTTTCATCAAAACCTAGAACAGGATTGAGTGGAAGAGAACCATCATTCAACACCATGCGCATAGTTTAAGTTACGCTTTAAACCAAACCATCAAGTGAACTCCCATAGACAATATCCATCTAGATGCTCCAAGAGAGTAATCTGATAGTAATTTGTTATCCTATACATATATGATATATATGAGCATGAGCTGCATGACTAGCATAGAGAAGCCTAACATTAATAGAGATTGTAGTAGTTTACTAGCCGACGCTATTTGATCCGGGAGAGGAGGAGATGTTGAGGACTGGAGATGTGGAGAGTTAATAAGTGAAAGGGAGGAGGTTGAGCACAATCTAGTTCACAAATTTGTTTCGGTCCCTAGTTTTACCCTTATATATGCAGAATGTAAACCATATTCTATATGACGAAATGCAGTATTCAAAGCACTAAAACTTGTAAAACAAATGCCGCGGAGTTGCCCTATGTATCATAACTCAATGCCAAAACTCCTAAAATGAAACTCGATTTATGTCTTTCCACTTGGCATAGTGTGCGCGCGCGCAGAGAAGCCAGAGATGAACCTGGCATAGTGTGCGCGCGCGCACAGAGAGAGAGAAAAATCACAGAAGCCAGATATGAGCAGCTTCAGAATGGATTTTCCAGATCACAAGTTCTGATCCTACAGCCTTTAAATTTGGGGTGGGGGGAGGGAGGTAAAAGACTGAACTGATTTTTTGGATCCATCGTATCATGAAAAATTCCATAAAATATGAAAAAGAAATTCACCTCAATCTGTTTGAACTTACTCTTTGGATCTATCATATCATGAAAATTTCCATATGAATGTGAAAAGCAGATCGAGGTAAAAGAATGAACTGACATTTTGGATCCATCATATCATGAAAAATTCCATATGAATATGAAAACAAAATTCAACTCAATCTGTTTGAACTTACTCTTAGGATCCATCATATCATGAAAAATTCCATATGATGTGAAAAACACATTCTCGTCAATCTGTAAGATTATTACTACATTGAAACTTATCACAAAATAAAAAAAGAAGATTATTATTACATTGAACTCCCACCTATAAACAGGTGGGATTACCCAATTTTGGACTTTATGTTCCTCTAAACAATTACTAAACTAAAAACCTGAATATTTAATTATCACAGAGCATGAAATGGGTCATCCATTATAACATGGAGATAATTGGTAATTTTATTAGGTTTGAGAAACTTCAATATGAAACAAATAAGAACAAGGCCATACAACTCTCAAAACACTTCCATTCCAACAAATTAAAAGACAGGCTGCTCATCCAATAAGTGATCCCAATATACACAAAGTAGTCAATGGACAAGTGTCATGCCTAAAGCAAGTACAAACTGATACTGTAAGATTATACACTTACTAATCCCATTAACGCATAGTACAATGATAATTCATTAAGTAATTTCAAACATCGTCTATATCTTATTACTGCTATTTAATGCTCAATGACAAGAAAATTGAAGACCAACTTATATAACAAGTATTCACATATGAATGTAAAAGTAACAATAGAAATGGGGACGAAGCATACTTGTTTTGCCATACTGCAAGCTTTGTCAGATGAATTGAGAATCTCGTAGTAGAACACTGAGAAATTCAGCGCTAGCCCCAACCTTATTGGATGCGTTGGAGCCAGATCAGCCAGTGCAATATCCTACAACAAGAACACCAGCAACTAAACAAAATTAAAACTTAACTCAAATCAGAATATTCCACAGCCTGAATTTGTAATATGCAACACTCACTAACTCAAAACCCAAACAATTGAACCTATTCCTCACTAAAAAACTTATGAACAGCTGCTTAACTCTCACCCTAGGTTTTACAATCTCAGCACGCATTCAAAACTCTAAAAAACTCATATATACAACTAACTTGTCCATATGTGCATACGTGTGTAGTTATAGCACTAAATTCATAATTAACAACACAGTTTTAAATATCAAATATCATATTACAACTACCTAAGCTGTATACTTATGTAAATAAAATCAACTTAATCCTAGCTATAACATTCATCTCCCTCTCTCTCTCTCTCTCTCTCTTTAATTCTCACCTTTAATTTGGTATTTGCAACACACATTCAAACCCTCAAACTCAAAAAAATTGTGTGTCTAATTGTAGCACTAATCACAATTATAATTCTAAAACTAAACTCAACTATTACAGGTAACTCTCGCCCACTCAAAAAACACCAAATACTAAATAGAGCTATTGTGTATATTGTTCAACTCTCGCCTTAAGCTCGTAATTTGTAACACATATTCAAAACCCTAAAAACTCAGCTATACAACTAACTTGCCCGTATGTGTGTATAATTGTAGCCCTAAATTCACAACTAACAACAAAATCAAAACCCTAGAATATCAAATTATAACTACGTTAGCTTTTTACATACTCCGTATTTATTAGATGTATGCACGAATCTTGACCTAAATTCACAAATCACAACGAATACACATTTAAAAAACCGTGAAAATTGAAACCCTGACTACCTGAGCATCCTTGTAAGCGTTCATCGTGTCCTCTGCAGCCTCCTTACGCTCGTCTCCGACCTTGAACTCAGCTAGATACCTGTGGTAATCGCCCTTCATCTTCAGATAAAACACCTTGGACTCACTAGTCGCAGCGGAAGGCACGAGGTTGGAGTCCAGGAGCTTGAGAATACCAGCGCAGACATCGGAGAGCTCGTTCTCCACCTTGGATCTGTAGTCCTTGACGAGCATGACATGGTCTTCGTTCTTGCGAGACTCCTCCTTCTGCTCGATGGAGGAGACGATGCGCCAGGCAGCTCGGAGCGATCCGATGACGTTCTTGTAGGCGACTGAGAGGAGGTTACGCTCCTCGACAGTGAGCTCGGCGGCCGGAGTGGAGCCGACGACGAGCTTCTCCATGAACTGGACCATCTCTTCGTACCGCTCGGCCTGCTCGGCAAGCTTGGCCAAGTACACGTACTGGTCTCTGGTTAGGTTATCTGGGACTGCCACCGTCGCCGCCATTGGAAATGAGTTTTTGCAGAGAGTAGAGAGAGAAAGTTGAGAACTAGAGAGAGAGAGACGCGGAAAGAAATGTAGAAGACGGGGGCTCTTTTTTGGTTTTTTCTTCGGTTGTACTCCGTATTTTTCTATTTTGGAATGGGAGATTTCACCGACTGTGACGCATCTGTATGGTAAACTTGGGAAGAGATCGATGCGACGTCGTTGCAATAGAAAGTTAAATTCGCACGCCTTTATTCAGAATTTAAAGGATCATTTGGAAAAAATAATTAGATATTATGTTAAGGTTTATGAATATTTTTCATTTTATTTAAAAAAATTAAATTTATAATTAAAATTTCTGCTTAATAGTTTTGTATGAAGTTCAAGTTTAATCTCTCTTTTTCATTTTTTTTTTGTTTTTTTTTTTTTTTTTTAAAAAATTTTA
>JAOTQH010250694.1:0-11918 GCA_025631255.1 Cornus kousa | reverse complement strand
AGTTCATATATATATATAAATATATATATATATATATATTACGGATTGCCACCGATCTGTGGGATTGTCAATCCAATCTAATCCGTACGGATCGGATTCGCAAATTTTTTACCTACCCCTACTTATTGGGATGTACCTTCTCTCTCTCTCTTTCTCTCAGTGCATATATAAAAAAATAAAAAATAAAAATGTACATAGGGTTTTTTATTATTATTTTTAGTTGAAGGGTAGGCTAGTTTACATAGTGAAAAAAGAGGGAAGTAACTTTGTTAGACTAAAAACCTCTAAGAGGTCACCACAATAGCATTTAAGACCATCACGCTAATGGTGAATCGATGATGGTAATTTTTTTTTTTTTTTTTCTCTTGGTATTGTGTGTTTTGAGTTTAATTTCAATTTTTTTTTTTTGTGTGATTTTTAAAAAATAATTTGGAATGCATTTAAAATTTGAAAAAAAAAAAATTTATAAGAAAAATCCTAACTGTTTTGACAATAAAATTTAAAATATAGGCATTTTATTCAAAAAAAAAAAAAAAAATAGATAGAGATGGGTATTATGTCAAAACCTACCTTCATAGAATTCACCTTCCAAATATATATATATATATATATATTGAAAGATTAACAATATATAATATTAATTAAAAACAACATAAAAAGACAAAAAAAAAAAGTCATTCACTGCACACAAAAAATAAAAATAAAAATAAATCAGCAAAAACATAAGTATTGTATAAAGGAATAAGTGATTGATATATATATATATATATATATATATACACACACACATATATGGAGATACATATATGGAGATGATGATGAAATGGTAATTTTATTTAAAATTAGTTAGTGTATTTAAAATGCTAGCTAAAATTGTCATGTTAAACTATTTTTTCAGAACAAGTAAAAAAAAGTCAAATAAGAAAGTTTATAGTGTAAATGGTAGTTATGGTATAATAGAGGGTTAAGGTAAGAAATACCTCTATTAGATTGCAAAAATCCGTTTTGGTGCAAATTAATTGCCCCCTAATCACCCACCCATTTTGACCAACTTTTTATAAAATTCTAAAATTGCCCTTTCCACATTAATCACCAAATAACCATGTGATGTTTGTACTTGGAGGAAACACTGCTCGGACAAAATGTGTTGCTCATCCCTCAATTTCAGCCGTTTGTTTCTGGAGAATTTCATTTCTCTTCCCTTTTTTCTCTCTCGTCGTCTGTGTTTGAGAAATGGAGACCCGTGGAAAGGCCAAGAAGGGTGTCGGAGGGAGGAAAGGAGGCGGCCCCAAGAAAGAGCCAGTGTCACACTCGATCCGTTATGCAGTTTTCGGTGACGAGGATCGGCAGCTACTTGAAGAAAGGCCAATATTCTCAGCGCGTTAGAACTTAGAACCGGGGCTAGGGGTGGCAACGGCCCACCCAAATTTTTTACAAAATTATAGTTATTAATGGTAATTTTTCTAAAAACTGGAGTAAATTTTTGTAAAACCCTATTGGTTATTTTTATATAAAAATTAAAGTTAGTCTCTCTCAAATTCTAAAAAAAAATCTATTTATAATTTACCTTATAATTATTGAATGTGATTTGTGAATAATTTTTTTATTTTTTATTTTATTTTATTTTATTTTTTGATAAATACAATTTGTGAATGAAATTACTTATAACCATTCACATTTGAATAAACTACTTTAGTAAATTCAAAATATAGTAAAACATAATAATAATAATCATCCTTATTGCAACATACTTTATTTATACACACATATATGTATATTATTTGTTATAAATAAGAGAGAAGAAAAAAATACTATTGACAGTAAAAAATCGGAATTGTTCTTAATTTGTTCTATTTTTCATTAGGAGAAGATATTCGCACTTCATTTCTCTACACTTTATAACCTTCCATCCTCAAAGAAGAGGGGAGGAATTCAAGTTAGGGTGTGAAAAAAAAAGTGTGCTACGTGTTTTTCTTTCCAATGTAATAATAATAATAATAAATAAAATAATAACAGTAAGTGGATTAATTGACAAAGTCTTCTGTTTATCTTACTTCCAAACACAGAAGCACATGGAAACCAATCCTCGACAGCAAAATATATATGATATTACATACTTCTGTAGCTCTTGTGGGCAATTTGTCAAGCAGAAAACATGCAAAAGGCAAATGTGTATGCATCACAAGTTAATACACACTACACAGACAAATTATCTACACCTTTAACCAAATTTGTACACGCCTACTTTATAATCATATACATGTGAAGAATTTTAAATAAATACAACAGCAATGTGTACCGGATGCAGAGAAAAACAAAAATGGATGAGAGAGAATTTTTACAGATATCAGATATAAAAAATTTGATCAAGTTTACCTTCCGAAAAAATTTTGATCACAAAATTTGATTGGTCACCCTTATCTTTCCGCTTTGATCTGTCATTATCGTCTCTCTGCTCTAGTTCTTCATAGAAATCGCTTGGGAAAAGTAAAGAACTATATAGAAGAAATGGTATTGACAGCAATAGTAAAACTATGTTTATCTTTGTAACATTGGATATATGATCTAATCTTGTACAAAATAGAGATTAACAAGACCTCACGCAGAAACCTCAATTGGTCTGACACCTAAACCGCCACGTTGGACAAAACCTTCTAATGAAATGACCATACCACTGAATACCAACTAAATAAGTATCGGGCCCAACACCGATTCTACTTTAGATTGCGAAGCTTTTAGTTAAAAATAATACTAATAAAAATAAAAATTCTAATATTGCTTAATCATCAGTAACAACATATTTATTTTAATGACAAAACCTACACTATAATTTTTTATTAAATATATATAATATTGTAGAAATATCATTGGCATCCCTAGGAAGACCTCTTGGGACCGCCCAGACCCTAATGCTAAAAGATATTAAAGTGGACCAACTTTAAAAGGATATATATATTTTTTTTTTCGGAAGTTAAAAAAGCGGATATTTATTTTCGGGTGACATGGGGTAGGTTTAGGTGGGAAAATGATGGTGAAATAGTAAAAGATAACGAAGAGTTTAAGAAAGACAAGTACATTGACACATCATTCAAGATGTGAGCCCTGCTCATAATAATAAATTATATTAGAATTTAAATTATTTAATTTAAATACAATACAATGATTCACGCTGAGATATTTCTCTTGAATTTATTTCATATCTCTGATATACAAAAATTACAAGATAAATTTTATAGAACACAATATGATAAATGTCCTATACTGCCGGTTGAAACCATCCACAAAATGAAAAATTCATCTTATAAGAAGAAGATAATTTTAATGGTTGAATCTTTCGATTTCCCAAATCATACAATCCAAAATTCTTATTATCAACAAAATATATTGTGTTCCGTCTATATTTATTCTCCTTAACGCTAACCGTGACAAGTTTAGAACCGTAGTGAGTCAAGAAGAGGGCCTGATCACCCAAACTACGAACCTCATCCCATTTACCATTGCTCCAATCCAACTTAAAAATCTCAAAGGAGTTGGTATTCTTTGCATAAAAGTCAAACCACCTCACAACCATCATTAGTACTCCAGATCCAGAAGATGACTCAACCAAGTAGCATCTATTGGAATCACCAATATCAATCGACGCCACCACCTCCTCCTCGTAAAAATTACAGTCAAAATCAAACAAGAGGCGTCGAAGCACACCACGCTGATCAACTGCATAGAAGTGACCCTTGAAAAATATGGCTTCCCACACTACGTATTTGGAAATAGTAAAGAGAGGTGACCATTTTCTGTCTCGTAGTCTAAAAAAAGCCACTGTGCTTGAGTAAATACCGTATACAGAGATGATGCAATCGGGATCAGAAGCACTGCATGATGTGACGAATCTAAGTTGTTCAGTCTCTGACGTTGGAGGTGGTGGTGGTGGAAGCCTGAGTAGGATTCTTGTATAGGGATTGAAAAGATGTAGTATTCTTTTTTCATTGGGATCATGAGGAGAAGAAAATGGGGACAATGTAAATTCAGTGGTTTTATCACCCATTTTTGGTGGAGGTGTTCTAAAACCGATCATAATGTCTTCCACATGAAGCAGTAGTAGCCATCCACGGTAAGAGGATATGTATCGGGTTCGACCAGAAGAAAACGGGGAGGGTATATATATGCCGAATTCAAGATCCTTCTTCGTGGTTGAGAATAGTTTTTTCCAGACATTATTATTACAGGCTATACAGGCATAATCTTTTTTAAAGATGACGGTATAAGGAGTACATTGGAGTAGTAATGGGGGAACTAGATGGTTATTGACACATAGCTTCCGAGCTGCAGCAGATCGCCACCAATGGCAGACACCACGACATCGTATGAGATCGGACAAGTCCGTGAGATTCCCCATTATCATGACCAGCAATTCTTCTGGTAGATCGGACCAAGAATACTCTTCTTTTTCAGTACTCACTGAACAAATCCCCATGAGCCCGTTGAGCAATTTTTTTATCAAGGGTGAGGAATATTGTTCAGCCATAAAAATACTAGAAGGAGGAGGAGGAGGAGGAGGAGGAGGGTTGATGTAAAAGAGTACCAAAGTCTGACTATTTTATAGGTAGTCAAAGATGCTTGCAATTGGAAATCATGGAATATTTTCTTTCCTCCTTCATTTTTGGTAAGGAGGTTAGGAAAAGTTGGTTGAAAACATGGTATGTTTCTGATTAGTAAACATTCTGTTTCTCGAAAGAATTAATTCCACCAGTTTTTTTTTTTTTTAATTTTTTTTTCACTAGAGGAGATTCCATTAAACTGACTACAATCTTTGATTAAATATTAGTACTTTACCATTAAAAATAACAAGGGAAGGCAATTTTCGCATCCCAACTTTTCTGCAATTGCACAACATTCTTAAAAATAAATGACACTTCTATTCCTAATTTTATAAATATTTTTTTTAAAATACTACAATTACCCTTTTAGTTATATATCGTTTTGGTTCACTTACCGCTTTTGTCAATTCTTTCTCTACTTATTATTAATTATTATCTTCTATCTTTTTCTAAAATTTAATATTGATCTTTGTATGTAACAAAAGAATATTAACACAAGAAACATGTAAGAAGTATCAAAACTTCACGAATCATTCCACACCATTAATGCTTTTTCTTTTCATATTGTGTGTTTTGAATTTAATTTGAATTTTTTCCTTCATGTGATTTTTAATAATTAAATTGGAATGTATTTAAATCTCAAAAAATTTCTTATTGATAAGAAAAGTCCTAACTATTTTAACAAGAAAATTTCAAGAAGAGATTTTATAGAAAAGAGAGAGAGAGATGTATTATATACAACTATGTTTGCATTTTGACCTGATATTTAAGCTTTTGTAGCTCTAATCAAGTCTTTGTATCATTATTGTTTCTTTACTTCTCTTTAAATTCAATTGAAATATAATTCTTAATTTTATTATGTCAAAACTTGCATCCATATAACTCACCTTTCAAATATAGACTCAGGAAAAATATATATATATATATATATATATATATATTCATTGCAACAGAGCTATTTAAGAAAAGTAATTTATATAAAGAATAATGTTCAAGAAAATAGAGGAATAACTGATATAAAAAGAAAAAAAGTGAATAAGATGACCAGAAAAAGGTAATTTTATCTAAAATTAGTTAGTACATTTTATATGTGTAAAATCTAGGAAGATAATTGATTTATTACCACATTAAACTATCATTTTAGGAGTAAGTAAAGAAGGAAAAATAAAAATAAAAAATAAAAAAAATTATGGTGCAAAGGATAGTTACGGTATAATAAAATAAGGGATGATACATTAATTAGTTTAAGAACATTTTTGTCATTTCTAAATAAAATAAAAATAAAAATAAAAAAAAAAGGGAAGGTAAAAATAGAGTGCAAACCTAAAAGGATGGAGTTTGAATATCAATAATTACAAAACACAATAATTTGAGAGACCAATCTCAAACCACACTTCCTAAAAACACTAGTGTCAAGTCTTTTGTACAAAACACAAGAATTTAAGTGTGAAAGTCCATAAATCAATAAGTATTACCTAATTAAATTTTAAATAGTCCAACAAATTTAAGCTAAATATTTCTAAATAAATATTCACATTGTGTCAATTTTGGACTTTTGGAGAAGCTTTTTTCATTTTGTGGAAAGCTTAATGCAGTTTGTTTCTCCATAATAGCAAAGCTATTGATTTTTATTCAATAGCCTGATTCTGATTGCAAATGGGTATCTTAGGTCAAATAGGTGGTTCAAAACTAGCCTGAAATTCTTTTCAGTTCCTCCATTTGGCCATCCTGCAATCCAAATGATCTAGATCTCCATAACCATTGGTACATCACATCAATGTGGAATATACATATGGTTGGATAATAGTTTTAATGTTTGAATCTTACGATTTTCCAAATCATATCCCAAAATCCTTTGTACCATAGTTTGCATTTGCACAAATATCATCAACAAAATAGATAGAGTTCCGCCTATATTTAGAATTGTGGACGTTGACAAAGCTAAAAATCATGATGAGCGAAGAAGGCGGCATGATCACCCAAGCTATTCACCTCTTCCCATTTGCCATTGCTTCAATCTAACTTGTAAATCTCAAAGAAGTTTGTTTTATTTGCTTCAAGGTGACTCATACCTCCTCGCAACCACCACCGGTCATTCTCCTCCACAGCAGAAGATGACTCAACCAAGTATCTATGTGAAGTACTACCACCAATATCCACCAATTACCACCACCTCCTCCTTGTAAGAGTTACAGTCAAATATCGAATAAGAGACGTCAAAGCACACCATGATGATCAACTACGTTAAAATGACCATTGTAGGAAATGGGTTCAACAGATCTGTTGTTTGAAGTAGAGAGAGGCGACCACTTTTTGCGTTGTAGTCAATAGAATGGCATGGCGCCGGAGAAAAGATTGAATACGTAGATGATGCAATTGGGACCAGAAGCACTCCATGACATGATGAAGATAAATATTCCAATTATACACAGTGGTGTTAATGTTTCATCCGGATCGATCAGGAGGGGAAGCAAATTTTGACAATGTAATTTTAGTGGTTTCTATCACCCATCAGCAACTTCGGTGGTGGGGTAGTAACGGAGGAACTACATGGTTATTACCGCATAGCTAGCTTCGTAGCTGCAGCAAATCGCCTCAAATGACATTCACCGTGACATCATATGAGATCAGACAATTAGTCGGTGAGATATTCCAAAATAAATTCTTCTTTGAGGTCGGACCAAGAGAAGAAGTTTGTTTAGACATGAATATAGAAGAAGAAAAAGTGAAGGTTTGATGTAATGGTTTTGTTTATATACCATCTTGTCTACCTTTACCCAAATATGGGATTGCAACTATAGGTCCTATAATAAAAAAAAAAATAAGAGACACATTGTACACTTTTGTGTACAAATGATTGAGATGGGCACAAACACTTTATTTCAAGATCATAATCACTCTAGGATATAAGAGGTCAAATTGATCATAAACAAAAAGGTAAGGAAAAACAAGAGGAGGAAAAATAAAAAAATAAAAAAAATAAATTTATCAATGTATAGACTTAATTCTTGATCAATAACTTCTTCTTTTTAAAACCCAAATACTCAATAAAAACTATACCTTTGAGGAATTTGTTTCAAGAGACGAAATAAAAATCAGAAAAAGAAGTGTCCTAGAAGTTGACTATCTATACATTAGTGAAAGACATTCACTTATGCTTTTTTTTTTCCTAAATCATTCACTTATGCTTTTTAACAAAGGCTATTAATGTACATTACATGATACATGGTCACATGTTAACTGCCAAATGTACAAGACAATCCATGAAAGCATGAACTTTCATCAAGCTACATGTGTACATATGACAAGATTTGTACGCACGTGGCATGTCTATGGAGGCTGATTCACTAATGTAAGCAATGTCTGAAGAGAATTACTTAGAAAACAAAAAAATCACCCAAAAAAAAAAGGATTAATTGACAACTCTCTTTTATCTTACTTTCAGAAACACAGCACTTCAATTTGGAAACCAATACTAGATATTACATAGATTCTTTTGGGAAGGTATATTACATAGTGATCAAGGCATACTGGCTGTTCTTGGCAATTTATCAAGCATAAAACATGATACAACAATAATAATAATAACCAAGGGCATCTAGCCCACCTTCTTGAAAAAAAAAGTGTGCTGAGTGTTTTTCTTCCCAATGTAATAATAATAATAAATAAATAAATAAAATTATAATAATAAGTGGATTAATTGACCTTCCAAACACAAACCACATGGAAACCAATCCTAGAATGCAAAATATATATGATATTACATACAAGCTCT
Source organism: Cornus kousa (assembly GCA_025631255.1). Lineage (NCBI taxonomy): Eukaryota > Viridiplantae > Streptophyta > Magnoliopsida > Cornales > Cornaceae > Cornus > Cornus kousa. Next base: position 3,548 of record JAOTQH010250694.1, on the reverse strand, counting down.
TGTGGACAATTTGTCAAGCAGAAAACATGCAAAAGGCAAATGTATATGCATCATAAGATAATACACACTACACAGAGAAATTATATACACCTTTAACCAAATTTGTACACACCTACTTTATAATCATTTACATGTAAGAAATTTTAAATAAATACAACAGCAATATGTACCAGATGTAGAGAAAAACAAAAATGGATGAGAGAGAATTTTTACAGATATTAGATATAAAAAATTTGATCACAACTTTACTTTCCAAAAAAAATTTGATCATAAAATTTGATTGATCACTCTCATCTTTCTGCTTTGATCTGTCACCCTCATCTCTCTGCTCTAGTTCTTCATAGAAATCGCTTGGGAAAAGTAAAAGAGCTATAAAGAAGATGGTATTGACAGCAATAGTAAAACTGTTGTAGATTCTTAGGATACTTATATGTTTATCTTTGTAACATTGGATATATCATCTATCTTGTACAAACTAGAGATAAATAAGACCTCACGCAGAAACCTCAATTGTTAGCAATTTTCTTTTGGACAAAATCTTCTAATGAAATGGCCATACCATTGACCCATTTTATTTTAATAGAAAAAAAAAGTATCCCTAGACTATAATTTTTTGTTAAAATAAAAAAAATAAAAATTAATCTTGCAGAAATATCAATGCCATCCCTAAGAAGACCTCTTGGGACTGAGACCCACATGAACTTGACACTTGTACACGCCCCAGGTCCCCCTAATGCTAGAAGATTATAAACTGGACCAATTTTAAAATGATATTTATTTTCGGATGACATGGACTAGGTTTCGGTGGCAGAATGATGGTGAAATAGTAAAAAATAACGAGATTTTAAGAAAGATAAGTACCTTCCCCATCATTCAAGATGGGTGCACATCTAGAAAATAATTTTTAGATGTGTATCCCTGCTCATAATAATAAATTATATTACAATTTAATTTAAATACAGTACAATGATTCAAGATAAAATATTTCTCTTGAATTTATTTTGATATCTCTGATATACAATGCGCTTAAAAAAAAAAAATAAAAAAAAAATTATAAGATAAATTTTAAATAGACACAACATGATAGATGTCCTATACTACCGGTTGAAACCATCCACTAATTAATGAAAAATCCGAAGATAATTTTAATGGTTGAATCTTTCGATTTTCCAGGTCATACAAGTTTAAGTTATTATCATCTACGAAATAGATGGTGTTCCGTCTATATTTATGCTCGTTAACGCTAACAGTGACAAGTTTAGAATCGTTAGGGGTGAAGAAAAGGGCTTGATCACCCAAACTACTAACTTCCTTCCATTTACCATTGCTCCAATCCAACTTAAAAATCTCAAACGAGTTGGATTTCGTTTCATTAAAGTCCCTCACAACCATCATCAGTACTCCTGATCCAGAAGATGACTCAACCAAGTAGCATCTACGGGATTCACCAATATCAATAGATGCCGCCACCACCTCCTCCTTGTAAGAATTACAGTCAAAATCAAACAAGAGGCGTCGAAGCACACCATGCTGATCAACTGCATAGAAGTGACCCTTGTAGAATATGGCTTCCCGAAGTAGGTATTTGGAATTAACAGTAAAGGGAGGTGACCATTTTCTGTCTCGTAGTCTAAAAAAAGCCACGGTGTCCCAGTAAACACCGTATACAAAGATGATGCAATCGGGATCCGAAGCACTGCATGATGTGACGAATCTAAGCCAATGTTCAGCCTCTAACGTTCGAAGTGGTGGTGGTGGAAGCCTGAGTAGGATTCTTGTATAGGGATTGAAAAGATGTAGTATTCTTTTTTCCTTGGGATCATGAGGAGAAGAAAATTGGGACAATGTGAATTCAGTGGTTTTATCACCCATTTTTGGTGGAGGTGTTCTAAAACCGATCATACTGTCTTCCACATGAAGCAGTAGTAGCCATCCACGGTAAGAGGACACGTATCGGGTTCGACCAAAAGAAAACGGGGAGGGTATTCCGAATTCAAGATCCTTCTTGGTGGTTGAGAATAGTTTTTTCCAGACATTATTAATACAGCCATAATCTTTTTTTAAGACGACGGTATAAGGAGTACATTGGAGTAGTAATGGGGGAACTAGATGATTATTGACACATAGCTTCCGAGCTGCAGCAGATCGCCACCAATGGCAGACACCACGACATCGTATGAGATCGGACAAGTCCGTGAGATTCCCCATTATCATGACCAGCAATTCTTCTGGTAGATCGGACCAAGAATACTCTACTTTTTCACTACTCCCTGAACAAATCGCCCAGAGCCCATTGAGCAATTTTTTTATCAAGGGTGAGGAATATTGTTCAGCCATAAAAATACTAGGAGGAGGAGGAGGAGGGTTGATGTAAAAGAGTACCAAAGTCTGATTATTTAATAGGTAGTAAAAAATGCTTGCAAGGAGGAGGAGGGTTGATGTAAAAGAGTACCAAAGTCTGATTATTTAATAGGTAGTAAAAAATGCTTGCAATTGGAAATAGTGGAATGTTTAATTTCTTTCCTCTTTCGTTTTTGGTAAGGAGGTTAGGAAAAGTAAATTGAAAACATGGTATGTTTCTGATTAAGTAAAACTAATATTCTATATCTCTACCGAATTATTTCCTTTGATTTTTATTTTTTTCACATTGAGAGGTAGAGCATATTCTATTAAGCTGATAAACAACCTTTGATTAAATATTAATACTTGACCATTAAAACAAGGGGAGGCGATATTCCTAATTTTATAAATAAATTATTATTTTTTTCAAATGCCACAATTACCCTTTAGTTATATAAAGATATCTTTGTCTCACCCTCTATCCCCAAATTTAACGATTTGGTTCACTTGCAGCCTTCGTCAATTCTTTCTCTACTCTTCATTAATTATCTTCTCTCTTTCCTTAGGATTTAATATTAATCTTTGTATGTAACAATAGAATATTATTAGCACAAGAAACATGTAAGAACTATCAAATTTTCACAATCATATTATTAGCACAAGAAACATGTAAGAACTATCAAATTTTCACAATCATTCAACACCATCAATTCTAATAATGATTGTATTTTTTTCTTTTATTTTTCTTTTTCATATTGTGTGTTTTGAATTTAATTCAAATTTGTTTCCTTCATGTGATTTTTAAGAATTAACTTGGAATTCATTTTATTTTTTTCTTTTATTTTCCTTTTTCATATTGTGTGTTTTGAATTTAATTCAAATTTGTTTCCTTCATGTGATTTTTAAGAATTAATTTAGAATTCATTTAAATTTCAAAATTTTTCTTATCAATGAGAAAAGTCCTAACTGTTTTAACAATAAAATTTCAAGAACAAATAATTTATGGAAAAGAGAGAGAGAGAGAGATGTATTATATACAACAATGTTTGCATTTTGACATGATATTTAAGCTTTTGTAGCTCTAATCAAGTTTTTGTATCATTATTTATTGTCTTTTTTTTTTTTTTTTCGGGACAATATAATAACATGTGGTGAATGGCTTCATCATTACCCTGAGTTTGATTTGGTGTATAAGCCTAGAGCAGGGA
>JAOTQH010250685.1:0-11919 GCA_025631255.1 Cornus kousa | reverse complement strand
AAATTGACAAAGCAAACATAAAAGAGGACAAGATGAACATATATAGTAATATATAGAGAATAATCATAGAGAGCAAACAAAGAAGCATCTATGAAGCAAATAAGCATTAACAAGAGTATAGAAAGCAAAACAAAAATCAAAACAACAGAATCATCAAGTATATGACCAAGACCAGCAAGATCATTTTTTTTTTTAATATCAATCTGGGACATGTTTATCACCCACGAACCAACAACGTAAATTTATAATCAAGATTATCATCATTATCCAAATCCACATGTCATACAAAGCAATTTCATCTCCCTCTTTTAAGTTGCAAATCCAATTTTCTTCCCCTTATTATTAACACTCAAATAGAGAAAAAAAAAAGTTCAGAACTCGAGATTTCATTTCACCAGGGAGTATATTTATGCCTACAATCACAACACAACAGATTAATAGAACCCCCACCCACCCGAAACTACTTTTCGACAAATTTCTCAATTCCTGCAATAAGGTGGCGACGCTTGGGAAGTAGTTCGATACTTTGGTGTTCTACATGAAGTCCTCTTCCATTTCTTGCAAGGACTTGTTGGCTGATGCGATCTCTTTGTTAGATGTCATCTTATCAGCAACCATTAAATTCTTGTAGCTTCTCACCTCTGCCTGTCTCTCTTTTTCAAGCCTCTCCATATCCTCCTTTCGTTTCTGCATAAACATCAACAAACAAGGAATTAAAACTGAAACTTGGTTTCAGTCATCCCAGGGTTACCAGCAACTGTAACTCATCTTAACATACAAAATAAAACGAAAATAATTCAGCTATAAGAAAGCAGAGGTAAAATACTAAGCCAAAACCCTTGTACGTCAAGAGTTCCACTTGAACTAGCATCCATTAGAAATAAAATGAGAAAAAAATAATTAAGATTGTTTGGACACATGTAAAGAAGATGCATACTTGCAGCAGCGAGGAGGAGCTATATGGTTCAGGTTGAGACTGATGCTGATAAGGGAAGACCAAGATTAACATGAATTTAAAGCAAGAACAGATATGAAAACAAGTAATAGCTGGAATTATGGCTTTAGATAGATGAGAATAATGAAAAATAATACATGTTACCAAGTCCAAAAGTTGAGACAAAGGTTATGTTGAATTCATTTCGGTACATGGAACAAAAACTGGGAACACGAACATGGTACACCAAATATTTAAAAAGTATGATATGGTGGATTATATAGATCAAATAGATTCATTTAAACATTTCTATATGCGAGAGTTTTTTTTATTATTATTTTTAATAGAAAATGATATGTATCGTTATTATAATGCACAAGTTCTATATTTAGGAATTTGATATATGGGAATTCTGCCATTACCAGTGCTGGTCTATGCAGGGTGCTGGGGCCTGGGAGAGGAACACTGAAGGCAAAAAAAAAGTGGCATTATTTTGTACAAAATGACCTTAATTTGATGGCCTAAAGCTTCAGCCTAGACTTTTTACCATTGCACGCACAGCAATGGCGCCTAAATATTTCAAATTTAATATATAGGAATTTATTATGCAAAATAATAAAAGTCAGTGTATGCTACAAAATTTCAGCTTATATTGTGTTATGACTACTTCCTTAAATATTTTTCCTAAGAAACTCAATCTTGTTAAATTTCAATTAATTTTTTAGTAAGAAGTAATTTGAAAATATCTTCAAATATCTAAATTGAGTGCTTCGAAATGTAAATGGACCATGTTTTGGAACATGCAATCAGAAGTAGAAGTCGCTAGGGTGTAGGCATTAGTATTAACATCTTTAAAAGGTGATTACAGCATAAGATATCCTATGGCATTCTTGTTTTATCGAACGAGGCAGGACTTCCCTGCTTGTGCATGTGTCATTCTAACCCCCTCACGACAAAATTTTAACACCATATTATTTTGAGATTGGGTGACTACAAAAAGTTGCAGCATAAGAAAGGAGAAATTGAAGTGAATGGACCACTAAATATGCAATATCTGGTCGCTTTGGAGCTTTGTAACTGCTGTGTTTACTCCTTCTGGGCTTTGTTGGTTTGCTCTGAGATCTGCCTAGAGCCTGTATTTTAGTAATCCTCTACTGTGAAAGGGTAGGAATGATAGAGCATTATTTGGAACAACAGCCCCTCTCTGCCCAATAAATGGGAACACAAGAGGACCTTTCATGAAACGCTCAGCTTCCCAAACTAAAAGTAGCCATAATAAATCCCTATTTTTGTTGACTCTTGAGCTAGAGAATTGTTGAGGAGTTTCTGTTTGGTTTTTCTGTATTCTACAAAGCTCTATAGTCCAGGCTTCACATCTTCAGTTCTTCTAAATATTTTTAACTACGAGAGGGCGAGAGTAGCCGTGATGTTGATTGTTGAAAAACCAAAGCCTCTTACAATAAACTTTATAAGACATTAGTTTAATGGCAGAACAGCCAGAAGAACTTACATAACTTTAAATTCCTCAACTAAAGAAGAAAATTAAAGAGAGGAGAAGAGGAAAAAGAAAGGAATTTAATTATGGTGACAGAAGCAGGATGCAGAAAAAGGAAAGAGAAAGAGGCTCACCAATATACTTGTTCTATACTTGTACTCTTGGCTAAAAAAGAACATACTTTTTGTGGACCTTGAGAAAAATATTCTTTCCTCGTCATTCCTCCTCTTTTTTCTCCTCAAATGAATCAAAATGTAGACAAGGGAAGAATTTTCAAAACACTTCTCTTCTCTTACTCTCTCTTCCCCCCAAAAGAATATATAATCATGGCTGTTTTGCAATAAAGATAAGAGTACAGAGTTGTTTCTACTAACAAGAGTAACAATTGTACAAAAAACCGGAAACAAGTTCATCAAATAACTGGCACCTTCTATGGAAATTCATCACGGACACCTCACAGGATAATGATTGTAGGACATTGAAGAACATGTGACAATGGAATACAGAAGGGATGGTGAAGTGAGATGTGCTTATGGGATGTCGACCAGCATACTTTGTTGTATATCAGGTTGTACAGCAAGGTTCACCAGTGAAAAAACTTATTGAGACGAAGATGACCAAACAGATGAAAGAAAAGTTAGTGGAAACCTAGATGATTGCAGATATGGTTTTGTTTAACAAATTGATGGTTCTAGTAAGAATGATATACCAGAAAAAAATTGGAAACTCAGACATAGAAATTACTGATCCACGAATATTAATTTAATTTATTCCACCTGGTCCTAAAAATGCAGACAACTCGTGATAGAATTTAAGAATGAAAAAGAGAGCTTGATGGGAGGAAATTATTCAAAGAAGCATGTGTTACGAGCCTAAAATAATTATTACAAATAATTGCGTAATTCTTTGCATATCTGCTACTAATCAGCAAATGGTTGGTTAAAGAATAATTTGAGGTACAAGTTTCCAACGACCAAAAAGTAGGCACAACAGCAACTTACCTGACAATCTGAAAAAGTTGTTTCCATGAGAACAAACCATGTGGAGCATGATGCAGTTTTTTTAAGGGCAATGGGAAGGCCAGAAAAGGTTCTGGGACGAGGTAGGAAGATTAGCCTGATTACTAATGATTTAAGAACAAATCTAAGCCCAAGAGAGTAGAATTTTAAACACACATCGCCTCTTGTCAACCACATACATCGGACAAAAATATAAAAATGTTAAAGTTGAATATCATGCGTCTAGTTTCCCAAATAATTCCTTCTCCCAGATATTTTCAGACTTAAAGTTACTATTTGGAGGGCAAAAAAGCTTCCAGAAAAGGTATATTCAAGGTTGAACACCTTAACGATTATTATATATCTTCAACTTAAAATAAGAGCAATGCTTGGGTCCTGCCCTATTAGGACAAGTTTTATCCTCCACCCTATGAAAACTTTGACACCTGTCCAAAATATAAAAAATGAATCATACTGAATCAAATTGGGTTATCCTGGTCTACCCATCAGACAAACCCATTTTCTCTCCTTCAGTTCATCCTCTCTTCTTCTCTCCAAGCACCGCCGCAAGCCTACACCATCATCTGAAGCCGAGCCCTCCACCGGCTAGCTCACCGCCGATCGGCTCCATCATGGCCGAGCCCTCGATCTCAAAACCCTCTGCCGGATCTCTCTTGTCTCCACCTCGATTCGCCGCCGCAAACTCTCAGCTCCGGAACCTTCGTGCCGCCGTTGAAGGAACCACCAGAAAACCCCATAGTCTCCGGGATCTGGCTTCACCTTGGCCGGATTCGAGGGATTCAGAGCTTGTGCAGCCGTCGCAATCTGTCGCCATCGCCAACGGCGATCTGTTCTCTCGCACCCTCACCGCTTCAACTCTCTGCTCAGTCGGCGACCCGCCATCCAGTCGCCAGATCTGTCTCAACCGCCATCTCCATCTTCGCCAGCTTCAGAGATCATCACAGTCAGCCAAACCAGTGATCTCCGCCGGATCCGTCGCCGCTGCCGGATCTGTTACACCGTCTCCGTCTTCAACGGCGACATCACCGTCTCCGTCTTCAACGGCCACATCCCTGCCGTCGCCGAACTCAGTGGTCGGAGTCAGCAGAGCGATCATCTTCACGCCGCTGATTGACTTCATCGCTTACCCACATCGTCGGCCTCCACTTCATCACCGATCCGATCTCAGCCGGGGATCCTCTCAGAATCCGGGGATCTTGTCGCCAGTGCCGGCAACTCTAACCCCTATATCGTCTGGGTTCTTCTCGCCGTCATTTAACCCACATGCCTTCTCTCTCTTGAATGATCTTAGTCCCGAGAGAGAAAATGGGTTTCTGTGATGGATTTTAATCCAGGTTGATCCATTTTTTTTGGACAGGTGTCAAGTTTCTATAGAGCCACATCATGGTGGAGGACAAAACTTGTCCTGATAGGGCAGGACCCAAGCATTGCTCTTAAAATAATATAGTAAATATCTGATGTGTATATTCTCCATGTTGTATGATGCACCAACATATAAGACTACAGCATAATACACCCACCTATTTCTTGATCTCACTTGTCTAAAATTAGTTCAGAAAATAAGACTCACTTTATCTCTCAGCTGCTGCTTCCTCTCTGCTCTTTCAGCTGCATTAACTGCCTCTCGTTCAGCTGTACACGTGCAATACAAAAGTTACTCACAATGCCACAAGGGAGGTTATAAGGGCAAATTAATATTCGAAGGCTGATAAAAAAAATATAAAGAACGTGTGGAAAAAATCATAATATGAAGTAAAATTTACAGAATCCTATAGAGAAGCAAGGTATATCAAACCAAAAAGTTGTTTAAAATTTAAAGGACAATATACCATGGTATCAATTACAAGTTTAGATGAATTTTAATTATACTATTTCAATTTTCATATACTAGGAGTTCATTATTTTATTATCTTGTTTTAATAATTATTAGGGTTTTAAAAGTCAAAATTATTTTTTTCTTTTTTGGGATAAGAAATAAGAGAATTAATTATATTAAAATATAGAAGAGGACAGCACAAACCGGAAGGATGAGATATCATTGAATGAAAAATAAAAAATAAAAAAAAAGAAAAAAAAGTAAACAACTAAACAACAGATATTCATACAAATGAAGAAGAAAAGACAGCATGAGGTAACCCACCCACAAGAACAGATTCCCAGTACCCACCCACAAGAACAGATTCCCAGTACCCACCCCATACCTAGTATAAGCCCAAGGAGGATTGAAGGCTCGAAGTTGCCCTAAATATAGGAGTCATCAAAAGAGCTGCAACCCTAGCCAATGTGTCCACTTAATCATTGGCGGACCTCATAATTCACTGAATATCTACACGTAAAGCTGTGAAAATATCAACACTCTCTACCATCAAATGGTTATATGGCCTTGAACATATGAAGCACCCTCTAATAACTAATCTAACAAAAGTATCATAATCTTTCTCTAGGAAAATATGAGGAAGCCCCATAGTCAAAACATGCTAGAACTTCCAAAAGAGCTCAAATCTCCTCCTTAATAGCGAATTCATAGCCGGCCTACTTAAAGAACTCACAAATCATACTATCTAGATCAACTCAAGAGATGCTCCGATAATTGTTACCTATTCCAAGGAGAGCAGCAATTGAAGTTAAAACTCTATTCCTCCTACAGTAGAAGGACAAGAGACATCCAAACAGCATAGATAACATTAATGACACAACAACCAATCAGCCATGAATACGTTCAGATAGGGGGATACTCTTAAAGCCGTTTAAAGTGAACGCCTAGGGAGTCCAGAAAATGAGCCCTATCCCAAAATTCCTTTCCTGAAGAATACAATCTTACAAGATCATGTTAATCCTTTCATTTAGCTTTCTCCCCTAAAGACATCAAAGAAGTAGCAAGTTAAGAGTCAATGTCCCTAGGAGCAATCCACATAATCCTTGCAAGAGCGAACGATCTATGTCAAAGTATGAAGGATACATGACAATAAGTAAAGAGACAACTAGAAGTCTAGATACTCATTTAACACATCAAACAAATGTCTGTGCTTAAAGCTTTATGAGGCCTCAAAGTTTGGGCATTTCGTTGTTATTAACCCTACTGTGAGCTACTAGCCAAGCCAAAACTTTAACATCAGAAGAGACTTTAACTTTCCAAATCATATTAGCAGCACAGATTGAGCAGGGGTCGGAAGAGGAATCAATTCAATTCAAGAACATATTAAAACAAATATAGAAGTGAATGAGCCAACATAATATAAAAGACTATCTCATGTGAAGGCGGCTGATTTTCCAGTTCCCCAGCATTAACGAAAAATATTTGAAAAAAGGGAGTTCCAAGAAAGAGATTTGAGAGGGAATCTGAAGAGTTTAAACAAACCACAAATTTGCTTAATGGAGCCTTGAAGAGGCTAGAAATTTTTAAACAAATGAAAAAACAATTCTCTAAAAGCATGGTACCCACCTCAAGTCCTTTTGGAAATGAATTTTAGCTCTCCATCGCCAGCAATCTATCTAAATGAGGGGGAAATTAGTATTTTTATCAAGTTATTATTCATTTTCTAAGATTTTTGGAAGCTACAGAATGCCAAGATGGAAAAAAAGGACGCAAGAGTGTATTGGGATGAAGAATTTCTTATTACTAGGATATTTGGGGGGGGAAAAAGACTTGGAATAGAAGAAAACGAAAAATCCCCTCATTGTTAAAATTTATCGGGTGGATGAGTCTATTGAATTCTTATAAAATGAAGGTCTGATGATCCTAAGGGAAGCATTTGTGGTTATAATAGACAAGAGCATTGATAGCCATGATTATTATGGACACAGTAGTAGTGATAGAGAGGCAGTAACTGAAACAGTTGATGGCAGTGAAATGGTGGTAGCATGGAGTCAATGGTGACGGTAGTGACAGTGGCAATGGCAACAACAGTAGCTGCAGTGGTGGTCAATATCTTAATAAAAATGTAGCATTGGTGATAGGGGGTCTATGTGGTGGCAACACAGTGGTAATGTAGCAATGGTGATGGCAGCAAGGTGGTAACGTATCAATGATGGTGGACAACAGTATCAGTAGTGGTCATGGTAATGTAGTGTTGGTAGCGATTAAAACACGTCTATGTTCTTAATCTCTTCCTTTAAGGATTTGAAAAGACGGGATTTCATTTTCGGGCTCCAAAACCACTTCTTAAAATCCATAAAAGAATTAAGAGTTCCAATACTTTCAACTCGTAAAAGGGTTTGAAAAATGAGAACTCGAAAAACTTGGTATCCTTATTGATTATTCAGTTTGATAAGAATTTTAAGGCTTTCTCTTCTGCTTGTCTTGTGGATACTGCAGTAGGTTTTGGGTTCTTCCTTTACATTTTTGCATCCCCACAACATCACGTTTCATTCAGATAAAATCAGGTGCCAAAGGCTAGTTCAATCTAAACATAACATATATATATATATAGAAGATCTTGAACTTTACCTCTCAAATCTGGTTTTCGTTCCACTTTTGTCCGGTTTAATCTATTAACTATCTCATTAATTCGCTTCTCCACTCTCACAGTACGGACCTAAACAGCAGCATACCAATATCAAACAAAGATCTTCTCCATCGTCCATGAATAATCCGATAAACAATAAAATATCCAAAAGTAAATAACATGCATGCACTAAAAAATGCAGAAAATAGCTCACCGATTTTGAATTGTGGAAACCAACTTGGCCAACATCCATGGAAGCGGTCTTCTTCAGATTTTGCCAAGGAGTATAAACAACATCAACATTATTCACCTTGTTTCCTAAAAAATAATAAAGAACGCCAACAAAAAATGTAACTAAAAATCACAAAAAAATACATAAAAATTTGACATTACCTCATATAAATATGAGTTTAATAAGTGTGTTTAATAACACTATCAGTTCTCAATTAACAGGAAAAAAAATTTAACTAAAAAAATTCTAGATTTTAAGCCAAGAGATTTTGCCTTTTAACTGAATGTAGAATTCATTTATTAGAAGATGGTTTCATATTAATCTAAATAGATAGTTTTGCCTCTATAATAAAATTTTACCTCATTTATGTAATGTAATTTTTTTTACTAAAATTTTAGTTATTAGATCACTTTAGTGCTAAATTTTAAATTTCATATGTTTTAATTAAAGAGAAAATGACTGTCTATGACAAAACCGTAATAAAAAAGAAGTATTGAAAATTTGCCTTGGATGGAGTTTGCTTTGACTAGTTGAGCACAATCTTCAAGAAGACCTTCAGATATATCATCAATTGTCTGGCCCTTATGCAGTCTCACGTAAACATGGGCTGAAGACATTTTATCCACATGGAACCTGAAGTAGAACAAATCACTGTCAAGGAACCACTAAACATTAAGGAAAGGATTGGGTAATAAAATTTATAACTTCAGTCTATGGCCAGATGATTTTTTAAACCCATCAAAAAGACAGATGACCTGCCGTAGATAAACCCTACCACAGAGATGTGCTAAGATATATATTTATAATTCAAGCACTTCTCTTAGAAGAGAGAGAGAATTCGCATTTAAGGAGCCACACAGAAGTTTGTAAGAACATGATAAATACAAAAACAATTACAAAGGACTAGAAGGTGAACACTGTAAAATGTCAAAAAGGTCTCTATATTCACACAGCTTATTGTTAAGAGAGTTGCAATTGTGTGACCCTCCAATGCATATTATCAGGTAATACAGTAACTCCATCTATTAGCTATCAACCCTTTCTTTTGGTAAGTAAAATGATTCATCATAGGCCACCAAAAAACAGGGTAGAGGAACATGAGACTGGCTTAACCCCCTAAACAGTTCACTATTACTATCTCCTTGACACAAGTAATGAGATTTGTGAACCTAAAATGTTAAGGAACAGCATCATTAGTCTACTTAACTTCCTTTGCAGGATCCTTCGCAAAGAAATATCCTGAAGAAAATATTAATGTTGTTGAACCTTATCTAAACATTGGTGATTCCACTTCACCGATATTAATGGTCCAAGTAGCATTTAGATCTAATCTCAATCCACATATTAGAGCAAACAATGACAGTGCTACCACTGCCCAAGCATGGAACATCATAATGCTGCTGCCATCAAATTTAGTTTAATCTAATTAATTCCCAATTAACTAAAGCAGGCTTGATAACTTCCTCGCCGTACTACTTTAAAGCATGCATATCGAGCATCGGTGAGTTCCAGCTGTTTAACCCCCTACAATCATCCAAAAGAATTACCAGCCTCTACGACTAGTGAGTTTTTCTCTTGAAAATTCCTTTGACTTCTCTAAAAAATCAACTCTTCTGTCCGAAAAGCAAAACCATAGTCATCTATTATTGCATGTCAAATAGAGTGGACATCATTCTCTTCATAGATACTTTATCAAGATATACATTATTGCATGTCAAATAGAGTGGCAATCATTCTCTTCGTAGATACTTTATCAAGATATACATCTGAACAACTAAACTTGGAATCAGATAAAAAATAATAATAATAAATGTGTACATAGCAGGCAGACAAACAATTTACTAGCCTTCAAATTTATACACACAACAGACCATGCCCAAACTGTGAATGTGGACCTGAAGTTACAACGAGCTAAATCAACTAAAAAGGTCACATTTCACATCCAACCATTCACTCAAACCAGAAAAAGAGGGACCCCCGCGGGCCGGGGGGAGGGGGGGAAGAGGGGACATCAAGAAGTTAACTATAAAATGATTTTTTATTTTATTTTTTAATTTCCCAACCACACAAGGTAGGTTACTTGTTTGGCCAATTCACTCCATAAGTCCATATAGACTATACTTTCACCACACTGACAGTCGTGTCATCTGCCACTGCGAAATCTCATGCATTTACTCTGGTTCAAGTTTCAATTTGAATTAAACCAAGAAATGAAGTAAACTCTAACAAATCCATATCCTTAAAATTTGAATTCTCATAAAAAAAATCCCATTTTGCTAATTTACTCTAACTAGTGTTAAATTTTATTCATGCATAGGCATATCATACCACTTCAACTAAGCTAAAAACGGCCATCCCTCTCTCTGTATGCATAAATTCAATCCAAGCCTCTTCTTCATATGAGCAAATGCAATGATCCTTGATACAAATCACAAACAGCTTTAGTTAGCTCAAGCTCATCTTCTCCCAAAGATACTACTTCAATTCTTTCATGGAAGTATTTACTTCAAATTTATATTTTTCTTCTCTCACAGTCCCACTTAACTAGATCCTTATTTTTGTCATGCTTTCCTCACATCTATGTATTCTGATTACCTAAGTTTTGTACATAATTCAAAAACATCTACGGTCTTGTTAAGAATTTAACTTCAGATTAATAACGGGAACCACTGCTACAATGCAGCAAGATTAATAAAACAAAGAAACTAATAGAACACCTTCATATTAATAGAAGATCCATAACAATTGTCAAACCTCTTTAACTTTTGGTGCCTCTTTAACTTTTCAATTAATCAACACTTGGAGAAGATGCCCTGTTACTGGTCATGCTCGTGATTTTTGGAGGATTGTCCCACATTGTGTTTGGTGGTGCATTTGGAGAGAGAGAAATAACAGAAATTTTGAAGGAAAGGAATCGTCTCTTGCAAACTTAAAATCTCATATTCTTCGTTCTCTTTTCTGTTATGTAAGAAGCAGCACTTGCTCCTCGATAGATGATTTATTTGATCTTTTGGACTCCATTGGTCCTTAGGTTTCTTGTTTTTGTGTATTAGGGACGCATTCCCCTTTTGAATGCTTTTATAATATATTTTTACTTATCAAAAAAAAAAAATTGTGATTGATGGAGATGAATTGTAATAGCAATAAGAAGAGTGCATTTTTTCAAATAAAAAGTTACAACGGATGCCGAAGCTTAAAAACTCTATATCAACCAATATTTGAACCACTTAACAACTTAAATTATCAGTCTATCAGGTGTTTTAGCCAATCTGCCATATAATTCATTTGTCAACTATTAATACCTTGCTGAAATATTCCGACCTTCCCTCTGTTCTTTTGTTCAACACTTCAACTGTAAGAATTGAACCCACAACCCCACCTCCAGTTTAGATAACATCCCAGTACTTAACCACTGTGCTACATCAAGTTTAGCCTTTTCTTCTTTTAGTTTCTTTTTTCGTCCTCTGTGTAAAAGCTGTTTCCCCAGTTTTTCGTTTTTCTATCTCCACCTAAATTGACATTCCAAGCAAAATAAGTGTAGGGCCTACTCAAAAGCTATTCTTATCTTAACTAACACCAATCTGAGTATTGGGGAATTAAGAAAGAGTCACGAAATTGATCAGTAAACGAAAAGCTAAATCTCGGGAAATGAATACATAATCAGCGAGAATATTCCATGAAATTGTGGCTGTGATGACAAAATATAAACAGATGAAACCATGTAAAGATAAAACTGAGATTAGTATAGCGAACTATGCACATATAAACCTACATATACATGCGAATTGTGAGTT
>JAOTQH010250674.1:0-11919 GCA_025631255.1 Cornus kousa | reverse complement strand
ATTTTTAGCTCGTTTTAACTTTATTGACCTAAAAAGGGAAATAACACGAAATTAGTCTAAAATGAAAAAATAAGATAAATAAAGGTTCTAGAATACTCAAGCTTAAGGGATATAAATGCGCACTTTTCAGCGCTTATCACAGGGCATGACAGCAATACAGTTGAACCTATAATACCATCTTTTGCTTGCCACTAAGGTTGAACTTTAGTTTAGAAATATAAAACAATGGATCACAACATATTAAAATATAAAATTGACATACAAATGCAACGCACAGCACGGTAGATTAACTTAATTTAAGGGATGTCATAAAAACATGCTCTTTTTTGCAGTTTATTAACAAACTAGTCAGACATTTAGTCAGACTTGGGCATTGAACACAAACCAGGAATTTTTTTTAAGTAAAATACAACTTTTTGTGTCTCGAACTTTATGCAGTTATATAATTTTTTTACACCTACAAGCTAATAAATAGTAAATACCATAATCTGGCATGCTCTTTTGCTTTTGAAAAAGATTAACTTTGTCTCACATACTCTCCTTGTTCACATTTAAGTTTATGTCCTATTAAGCAAGAGTGGTCCACCAATCCAATGGTTAAGATGTATATTTTTATTGGTCCATCAAACAATTTACAAGGAAGAAAATTAATCCCCAAGATTTAAAGGTACATTTAAGAAGTTAATAGGGAAGTAAATCTCTCTCACAACAGCCTTCCACCGCTGGGAGGAACTGCCAGTCAAAAGTAGCAACAACACAATAATTGTTGTTTTCTGCTTCCTAGTGCTACCCTTCATTAATCCCATTCTCCCCCTTTTATTAGCCTTGTAAAATTCCTCTCTCTCCCTCCCTCTCTCTGGTTCCTCCCCCTCTCTCTCTCTCTTTCTCTACTGCAAATGTCTCAAGTTCTCACAAAATCTCCCAAACACTGCGCCGACAAAGGATTGAAGGTCAGCAAGTTCTACAAGAAGCTATTCTATTTCTTTTCCACCTTTTTTCTCTCAATTCTCTCACTCATCTTCCTCGTCTAGTTTCTCCTACACCCAACCAAGCCTGAGTTCTTCCTCAAAGAAGTCGATATCTACCAAATCAACCTCTCAGGTCCTCACCTTCTCGACTCCTTCATCCAACTCACTTTACTCTCCAAGAACCCAAATGAGAAAGTTGGCATATACTACAACAAGCTACATGTCTATGCCTTTTACAAAGGTCAACAGATAAGTGCCAATACTTCTCTTCCTCCTTTTTATCAAGGGCATGAAGAGTATGAACCCACAATACCAATCATTTGATGAATCAAAAATTCAGAATATTCTAATGTCTTGGGATTAAATTCAGAAATTCAGAGGAGTTTAAGAGAACTACATCCAGACTAATCAAAGGATAGAACTCAACAAACAATTTAAAAAAAAAAGAAAGAAAAAGAAATCAACAAATTGAGTTTTAAGATGATATAATGGCAAGAGTTTCCTATTACCCGTGTTTATAGAGTCTCTGATAAATTTCATTTGATATAAAAATAATCCCCAAAAAAAAATAAAGAAGAAAAAGAAATTAATATATATTCATATATGAGGCAACATGAACAGAAGAAAAGGACAGAAGAACACCCAAAGATATATATATATATATATATACACACACACACACACACACACATATATATGAGGATGAGAGGGGAAGAGAAAATACAGATCCGAGAAGAGAGAATTTAACGATCGTTTAAGTGTCGGTCGCCGTTGATAATTGCCGATCGTTGTAGATGAAAGGGAGAGAGACGACAGGGCAACTAAAAAGGACAGATATAATGCAATGAAAGGTATATAGAAAAGGCTGATAAGATTGAGGGAGAGAGAAATTAAACAATGTCGTATAGAGAAATAAGAGGCTTGCCAAAAAAAATTGGCAGCTGTTCCATTTGAGAGGAAAATTGAGAATGTCAAAATTTGAGGGCCCAAATGAGAGCCCATTAGAGAGCCCTTTTTTCATCCCCTCTCATATTTTGAGTTTAGCAGCCCAATATAGAAGAGCATTGGAGTTGTTCTAAGGTCTTACTTAATAATGATAAGTAGAGCACATAAAATAGTTCAGTTGGTATAAAATACTTCAGTGTTCGAGCACAAACAAGACATGATGTACATCATTCTAACATATTACTTATATCAACTACAAGTGAAATAACGACTATATTTCCTTTCAATATAAAGATGATTATATTTCCTTTCAATATAAAGATTACACACTATTTATCTCGCTCTCAACTCTCGCAACTCTCTCTTACAATTCTCTTTCTTTCTTTTCACACTTTTTCTGTAATCAAACTCATCTACCCACTTGTTGGAAAAAAAATCCCTCAAGTTGACTATCATAAAGTTATCATACCAATCTCCAACTCTAAAATAACATCTTAATAAGTCACAACTTCCTCCCCAAGCCTTTAGACCGCCTTGCTCCAACCTTCTAAAAAAAATGTTTCCCGCATTTATCAAGTAAGTGCAACCAATTCTAATAAAAGTGCAACTAGATTCCTAGAATACATTTTTAACAAGAACTTGAGCCAAAACCTAGCAATCTCCATATTGGCTCAAATTCCGTCTTCACATGCTCCTACATATTACTCCACCTCGAACCAAACATCTTTTTCCTTCTTATTGTTCTTTGTCGTTCCTTCACACTCACCAATTGCTAGCAAACTCCAAGTTCAAATAATCGAACTTGGAATCTATTCTCACATCATCAAATTAGACTTTCATTACTTCTTGGATGAAGGTTGGTGTTGCATCCATTACTCTAGTAGATCTAGAAATAGGCTTCCATTCTGTCTTTGCAACTGCTCCACCTAACATAGTAATTCCTGTTAGGGATATTAACTCCCTCCAACCCACTCAATGGTCGATTGTTATCGAGAGATAAATATCTTACTCATCACAAACAGCAGAAGCGTCATTAGTACAAGCATACATGGAGACACGATCATAAATATCCACGCATAACACTACATCCTACATGGTTTACAAAACTCTAGGGTTACGTTCACAGAGATAGATATATTAAATATAATGAATCAAGGGAGATAATATACAACCATGTTGCCCAAATAATGAATCTAGAAGAGCGGTGAATAGAGTCTTTAACAAACATTTGACGGCCCGAATTTTGAAGAACTTGGTGCGTCAGCGAGTAACCAGAGAGACTAATCCGAAAACGGATCCGAAGCGCGGAAGCAACGAAAAGGAAAGTGGTCACTAGGGATGGAAACCATCACTAAGACCCAAAGTGGATTTCTACGAAGCCATGAAACTCAAGAGAGAAATAAAACGGAAACAAAGGTTAAAACGGGCAAAATTCATTAATCAAGGGTAAAATGGTCATTTCATAAATAAAAAGGAAAATTTGACTCCAAGCAAGTCAAATAAGGTCCATACAATGAAATATAATCATTTCACAATATTCCAAGAGAGTTTAATATCTTTGGCCAAGAATCCCACAAAATGCCCATTCTCGGTTTAAGAAAAATTTGACACTGTCCCACAAAAACATAAATTACTCCCACTGTGATTTGAATCCAAGAATGGAATTGGTACCATTGGAAAGCTGACTCAAAATCCTAAAAGATAGGCTTAAGAATGACCCCATTTGGATTTTAAATGAAAAATATGTGACCGTTTGAAATCTGAGCAACAAAGTTGTCCCAAAACTAAGTGAAAAGTGAGCCTGAGGCATTTCGGATAACCAAAATGCCATTTTGGATGTTCGAAATGAACCCAGTCTCACTAGAAATCTGAAAAGAGAAGAAAATTCATTTTAGTCATCCGAAATAAAGAACCGATCGTCCGGTTGCAACCCAAATAGAGCTTTAGCTACTGGAAAATGACTTTTAATTATTCAATTGATTCTAAAAAGAAACCGGTCATTTGAAATGACTCGAGAAAGAGCAGAAAAACCTATTATGCACTAGAAATGTTAAAGCTTCACATAAGCCTCAATCCCCATCACGAATTGATCCAAAAACAAAGATTTAAAGATATGTAAATATGCCAACAAACATAATTTTACATAAATGATCGAAATACAACGGCTTATGGTCTCATTACATGTCAATAATTCAAAAACATATTCCATAAGTCTATGGTTACAGAAGAAAAAAAAAAAAAAAAAAAAAAAAAAAAAAAAAAAAAAACCATGCTTATTAAACCAAAAGACATGTAAAACATACGTTAAACGTTAAAATAACTCATTGGCCTCAATTACAACTTTGAAGGTAAAGTACAAGTTTTTCTCCAAAATAAACATGAATTTACATTTCCAGAAGTAAGAAGTGTATTACATCAATTACAATAAGTTTGATATCATAAAATATACAAGATAGCATGGTTACATTCAAAATAAATCCAAAAGGCAAGAAATTTACACATGGCCGCGCCGAACTAGCCGAGGGTCTCTCCTCGGAAGGCTTTGCCAGTGCCTTATCTCTCGCCCGAGCCTTAGTCATCTGTTCCCATCGTGATAGAGGCAAAATCTGACCCTTTAACGGGGAGCTAATATGATTACATTGTATGGGCTCCTTAATATGCGCAGATGTCACATGACTTTGAGATGAGGAATGTGATGACCCTGTGGGCGGGTATGCCGTGAGCGGGTGCGAGACACTGACAGGTTACCATACTGGGTGAGTTATGGCTGCACAATCCCACATCGCATAGGAAAAGGAAAAGTGAAGTGTTTATATATAGGTGTGTCAGTCCAATTGGAATGAGGCCTGTTAGGGTAAAGCCCAAGAGCAAAACCGTGCGGGCTCAGGCCTAAAACAGATAATATCATACCATGTGATGGAGTGGGTCGTTACAAATGGTATCAGAACCTGACCTAGCAAGAAGTGTGTCGATTGGGACGTCGGGCCTCTAAAGGTAGATTGTTGTGATGACCCTGTGGATGGGTGCGAGACACTGTCAGGCTACCACACTGGCGAGTTACGGGTGCACAGTCCCACATCGCCTGGTAAAGGGAAAGGTGAAGTGCTTATATGTAGGTGTGTCACTCCAATTGGTATGAGGCCTTTTGGGGTAAAGCCCAAGAGCAAAACCGTGCGGGCTTAGGCCTAAAGTGGACAATATTGTATCATGTGGTGGAGTGGGTCGTTACAAATGATATCAGAGCCTGACCCAGCCAGAGGTGTGTCGACGGGGACGTCGGGCCTCCAAGGGGGGTGGATTATAATGACCCTGTGGGCGCGTGTAAGACACTGTCAGGCTATTACACTGGTGAGCTATGGGTGCACAGTCCCACATCACCTGGGTAAAGGAAAGGTGAAGTGCTTATATGTAAGTGTGTCATTCTAATTGATATGGGGCCTTTTGGGGTAAAGTCCAAGAGCAAAATGATGCGGGCTCAGGCCCAAAGTGGACAATATTATACCATGTGGTGGAGTGGGTCGTTGCAAATGGTATCAGAGCCTGACTCAACCGGAAGTGTGCCGACGGTGACGTCGGGCCTCCAAAGGGGGAGGATTGTGATGACTATGTGGGAGGGTGTGCAATGGGCGGGTGCGAGACACTGACAGACTACCACACTAGCGAGCAACAGGTGCACAATTGCACATCGTTTGGGAAAGGGAAATGTGAAGTGCTTATATGTAGGTGTGTCCTTCCAATTGGTATGAGGCATTTTGGGGTAAAGCTCAAGAGCAAAACCGTGCGGGCCCTGGCCCAAAGAAGACAATATCATATCATATGGTGGAGTGGGTCATTACAATTGTGATGACCCTGTAGGCGGGTGTACCGTGGGTGGGTGCGAGACACTGGCAGGCTACCACACTAGTGAGCAACAGGTGCACAATCTCACATCCCCTGGGTAAGGAAAAGGTGAAGTGTTTATATGTAGGTGTGTCACTCCAATTGGTATGAGGCCTTTTGGTATAAAATCTAAGAGCAAAACCGTGCGGGGTTAGGCCCAAAGCAGACAATATCCTACCATGTGGTAGAGTGGGTCGTTACAAGAAACCAGGACACATTTTGCCATCGTGACCAACTAAAGCAACATCAAGCGGAACAAACTCCTCAAGTAGCGCCTTTCTTTTGAACGCTTGTGCAGCTGACCCATGGAGAACTACATTACCAGTAGAGCAGTTCCCTTGACCATCACCCGCAATCAACAATGTTTGTCCACCCACTATAGATAAAGCCACCGCCTCATTATCTAATTTATTTAATGGAATATGTCCATGACCCACATCAGTAAGTCCAAACAGGTGACAAGATTCCTTCATCCATTCTGGCAAATTACGATTAGAAGAAAAGGACTTTGAGGTTCCTAGTCTCATCGCCACCATCTGAGTCCCTATCCTCCACATATAGCCAACTTTTGCCATGACCAACTGCCAAATTCACCCCCGTCACTATCCGGATTCCAAAGATCTTTCCCAAGAAACCCATCCACCCCTAACCATAAGCCATACTTCTTAAACTCTGCAAAAAAATGATTCGGGCCAAACAGGCACTTCTTCCAATGGTGACCAATAATGCCATAAGCAAAACAGAAGAAAGGGAGTTTTTCATACCTCAATTTAAGCCCAAAACTCCAAACCCGAGGGACTTGTGATCAAAATATTACGTCGCAGCGGTTTACTAATATCCAACTCAACTTTTAATCGAAGCATCTTACTATCAGCCAGTAACTTCTCGTTACCTTCAAACATGCCCCTATCCCGAAACTCCACTTTTAGACATCGACCCAAATTTTCAGCAATCCTCTATCCCACTTTAGCGGATAGGAAATTGGCATGCACATCTAAGATTTGAATCTAGAAAGGGAAGAGTTGAAAAGGGGAGTCAGAGAGGAGCAACCCATCCTCCCACTCTTAATCACAAGCAAATGACCATCAAACAACCACGGGCAACCATTTATAATTGGCTGCCTAACAGAGCTATCATTGATAATAAGTTGGAAAAAATTCCCCACAATCTTAAGCATTTGAATACGCTTAGAAAGAGGCTCTTGTTGTTGTTCCTTTAGCTATAACTTGGTGAACAATTTGCCAAAGGTAAACTTTTCTCCAGCCAAAGTGGTAGTCTTCGATGCCCAAATCTCTCCAAAGAGAGACGGTGACGACATAATTGAACGCTTTGAGCCATATCATCGATGGTTAAGAGGACCGGCTCTTTTTCCACCTGTGTTAGTGTGATCCCACGAAATTAATCGACTATATTTGGCTCCATAGTGACTACAACCACAGAAGAAAGAAAGAAAGAAGAGGAAGCAATATATATCCCCACTGCTTCCTCAAACACAAGTTACAAGGGCTAAGAAACTGGTGTAACGGAGACGCCAAGGTAGTGAAATGATACTCTGAAACCATAGAAGCTTTGAGAAACAGAATTGTTGTACAATATAACGCAACCCAAATGACGTGGAAGTTAAAAGCCTCTCAAGCCCATAACATTTACCAAGGATGACATCAGAATTGAAGGCGTATAGAGTACGCCAACACCCCTGCACCACACAATATAACATATA
This sequence comes from Cornus kousa, assembly GCA_025631255.1. NCBI lineage: Eukaryota > Viridiplantae > Streptophyta > Magnoliopsida > Cornales > Cornaceae > Cornus > Cornus kousa. The sequence goes on along the minus strand of JAOTQH010250674.1, from coordinate 4,407 downwards.
ACAAATAAAGGTGATAGAGATTCGATAGAGATTACCTGACCAAATGTCTGAATGCATGTGGGGTCCAGCCATTGATCTCGCCTCTGTGCGTGTCCCCCTCGCACAAATCTCCACACCGAGGCTTCCAGAGAACGCAATAGCCTCATCATTTCCCCCTATTTGAAAAAATCATTGCCGCCCAAAGAGGATCAAAATCCTCTCCGGCGCAACAGTGTATCTGTCTCAACCAATGAGATACTTATTACCAAAATAGTGAAATTTTGGCCTTACATCCCAACATTTTCCTAACATACATCCCAACTTTTTCCTAAGGTGCATCCCAACACTTTTTAAAGTACATCACAACACTTTCCTAACATGTATCTCAATTTTTTCCTAACATGTGTTCCAAAAAGACTCACTGGCCACAACAGATACACTTTGCGCCGGAGAGGATTTTGTTCCGCCCAAAGAAGCCTAACCGCTGACCATTCCACAACCCCCTTTTGTAAACTCCTCGCCTGTATAACACCAACAACGACCAACATAGCATGATACCCGACAGGGCGTGTGGATACCAAAAAAATTCGCCACAGGCCAACAAATCATATCACATATCAGCCCAGATACAAACAAGATCCAACACAAAAGTAAGAAAACCACGCAATAGTAATATCCCCAGTCCCTTAATGTCACGAAACAAAGACCCACCTAATTCAGTCAGTCAATAAACATTCAAATTAAAAAAACCCAAAGGGAAGTAGGACAGAAGATGCAACAATGGCATGAAACTCCACCATATCCAAATGAATATGATGAAATTGGCGACAGTAATATGAAACCTATAATAGCTACAAACCAGCCACATAATGAATTAACTCTTAGCAACACGACCCAAACAGCCGAAACCACCGATAGATCAATTGTACAGGAAGATCACACACACCAAAAGACCCCCGAATCAACTCGAAAGACAGATCCAAACAACAGCGACCAACGAACCACACCCGACAACCCAAAAACAACCGGCCACCAAGCCTAGCTATAAATATTTAGCAAGTAAACTGCTCTAGCTATACATGCCCACAAGCCTGAGAAAAGAAAACATAGCTTTTATTTTCTGAAGAAAGACGATCTTTACTTACCTTCACCCATTAGGAAATTTGTAATTCTAATACTATGATTGACAAATTTTGTAATACAAAACATAATGTAATATAATGATCAAGTGTTTAACGAGTAAAATAAAAATAAAATAGTTAGGTGATTTTATAGTGAACACAAAATTGCTTGAAGGAATATACATTAAAAGGTCTAAGATATTCTGCATTGGACAAATCCATGGAAGATCTTTTACGAAGGAGAAGATAATCTAGAGATCTTCTACAGAGGGCATAACAGTCCGAGAACTTCTATAAAGGGCAGACAGTACAAAGGTCGTTTTGTAGCCCTTTGCTTTTGTTACATTTAGTAAATTCATACCCCTAGTTAGTTTTATATGGTCCTGGGGGTTAGTTTGGCTTCAAGTCCCCTTAGTCAAGGCAAGAAAGAACTAGCCGAGAGGACCATTCCAGCTTACCCCCCTCACTTAGTTTTTTGTCATTGCACGCACTAAAAATCTATTGGCTGTGTTTGGAGTTGAAATTGGATCTTAAAAATTGAAATTAGTGAAATTGAAGAAGATTTTGATTTATTTTTCTGAAATTACTTTTCTTCAATTCCACCAACTCCAACCTGTTGGCCAACAACCACAATTGTTGCTAATAGCATAATTTGCCCTCCCATTATGTTTAGGCTTTTGATCCTGTTTTTTATTTTAATGACAAACATTTTTTTGTTCATATGAAGAGTTCTATATAATTAGGGAACCATCTGCGGTCTTAATTTGGATATGCTGTACCAAATTTTATTTACATCATTTGGTTAGACATAATAGTATCTTTTGGGAAGAAATAGCAATTTATGCCAACTGTGATACTTTCAAGTAGGAGAACCTTGAGAAAATTCAAATTTCAAATGAGGAAAACTTATTTCGTTGGTCTCAACATTAGACAACTACGCATTCTTCAATCAGTTTTAAACACCAAAACCTTCCATCACAGTAACAACTAACGATAAATACTAAAAAAACTTCAAATAAGCTGAACGCCCGAAGAAGCCACCTTCCACCTTATTAAGATCACTACTTCTGGTAGTTGGAACCCCCCAATCAACGGGAAGGGCATCAGAGTGCTGCAATGCACTCGATTTCAATTCTTGCATTCAGAGGTAAAGCTGCCACTTGGTATGTTGAACGAGCTGGAGCAGGCGATGGAAAGTCTGCAGCACAAACCATTTAATCAGGTAGGATCAAGAAAACAATGGTGTCCACATCAATAACAAATTCAGCCCTATTATTATTTATTATTTTTTTATTTTTGGGGGGGAGGGTTCTTTCATTCGCTACATGCTAGATCATGTATCAGTAAGTGCATTCAATTTCCAAAATGATCCCAACTGATTTCAGCTTTATTATGTTTGGACTTTGTCACCACTCATGTGCAAAAGGAAACTTGGTGAAGCACAAACTTTAAGTGGTTTAATACATGCATTCATTGTTTTACACTTTCGGTTAAGAATACTAATTTTACACCCAGAATGAAACAGGCAACTAGAAGGAAGCAGAAGATAATGAGCTCAAAAGACATGAATGGAATGTAAAAAAGAATAATGAAAGACTAGTTCGACCATTTCGATAAAAGCCAGTCATTTTATGATAGAAGCCAAGCATGTAAGTTTTGAGGAAAGATGGTCACACACCTTGAGAAATTTAGACAACGTGGAAGTTCAAAGTCCATCGTTAATTCGTTTTTAACAACATGCATGATCAATCAAACAGTGAAAGTTTTAGCCAATTGCACAAGTAAAAGCAGTTGCTAAACCAAACAACAGAATTTCACTGACCATTCCAAGAAATCCCAATTAATTTCAGCTTTATTAGGTTTTGGCTTTGTCACCGCTCACGCGCAAGTGGAAACTTGGTGATGCACAAATGTTAAGTGGAACAATATATGTGCATTCATTGCTTGTGTAATTTCAATTAAGAATACTAGTTTTTCACTTAGGAAAAAAAAAACACTAGAAGGAATTAGAAGATAATGAGCTTAGAAGACATGAATGAAATGTAAAAAAGAAGAATGAAAGACTAGTTTGACTCTTTTGATAAAGCCAATTATCTTATGATAGAAGCTAAGCTCATGTAGGTTTTGAGGAAAGGTGATCACGCACATTGAGAAATTTAGAGAACATGGAAGTTCAAAGTTCGGCATCTAAAAATCACGGCCACTTCTACGAGGTGTCGTTCAACACTCCATGGACACTTCTAGACACGTATCTGACAGTTCATGGACGTGTCCATTATTTAAAAATAAATTTTACTATTTCAAACACTTGGTTGAAACATCTAGGACTCTTAGTCGACACATTCCAAACACCCGACCAACACATCTTACATTCTTCGTCTTATATAAAAAAAAAAAACACACAACCACCCTGAAAACAATATAACGAACATTCATCAAAGTGTTCAACCTTCAAAGAAAAAAAAACATAACTATAATGACAAGATAGGATAGTATTATCATATATAATATAACAAATTCTTTTTAATATTCAAATAGCGACATCTTCTGACTCATGTAACTTTAGTTTATAATTTATAAATTAATTAAATTTCTATGATTGTCTCACTCAACTGATATATAAATGAAAATTTATATTTATATTAGCTGTGTCTGTGACCATGCCTTACTTTTTTAGAATTTGACGTGTCGGCATATCCGTGTCCCGTGTCTGTATCCGTGCTTCTTAGTTCGACATTAATTCATTTTTAACAATATGCATGATCAATCGAAGAGTGAAAGTTTTAGCCAATTTGCAAAAGTAAAAGCAGTTGGTAAACCAAAAAGCAAAATTTTACTGCCCATTCCTAGAATCAATTCTCTCCCCACCCCCAATAGGACCTTCACATCAGGTTCTAACTCATAAAATAGGATGAAATTTCAAGTCACCAAATTGCAAATTGGAGAGTTAAATACACCTGAGTTTATCAGAATCATTTCCCTTAAAAGTGGTGACGTGTACACATGTACTAAATTATACTGGTGACCCAAACTCTAATTTTTAGATGTTGATAATTCACCGTACTTGCATTATCTTTAGGTGCTTTTGTCATCATAGTGCAAACATGGCTAAAGGTGAGAAACATTACGTTGTGCCTTAGTATGCAGAATTTAAGTATTAATTCTACATTAAAACAAAATGATTTCAATTTGCAAAACTCACACTTAGCATATATTTCATTCACTTTCTTGAAGTCTTGCAAATCAGCCAACCTGCAGGGGGAAAAATAATAGAAAATTATGATATTTGCAGCTCTCAATCTCTGAG
>JAOTQH010250655.1:0-11920 GCA_025631255.1 Cornus kousa | reverse complement strand
AGTGTAGGCTCTAGATTATGTCTTACATTTTGTGTGTGTGAGAGAGGTAGTGTATGTGTGTGTGTTTTTGACCAACAACCTTTAGTTAGTGAAGAAATACACATTTCTCCACTAACTTTGTTTCTTCCTCATAAAACCTCTTAGCCACCATTGAAGGAAAGCTTAACCTAGGTGTGGAGGGAAAAATCCCCATCCAGTAAGAGTAATCCACGTCACCATAATAGAAATCTATACTTTTAATCTTTTAATATATTGAGAGCCCAAATTGCGGAAGCCCAACCTGGGCTGAGCCTAAATTAAGTCTCCTTTTAGACCAAGGTCACTACACCAATCTTCCAGCCCATTGTTCAAGCTTAACTGGCCAAAGATGTATCCGGTCCAAACTATTTGGGAATGAACAAGTCCTACTAAGCAAAGGATCCTGCAGGAAAGGAAAGTTCTACAAAAGGAAGAATCTAACATGGAGATAACTCAAAAAGGCAGTAATTTAAGTAGTAAAGAATTGTATATGGAATTAATTAAAAGACAAGCAAGACGAGTCCTACCATAATTCCACCACCTTTTTGTATATAAATAGAGGCCTAGACCTCCAATAAAGATGATGGAGCAATTTTCGCTTTTCTTTATACAGTTCTTGTCAATTATTATTTTCTTTGAGTGAGTTATATTTTTTCTTTTAGTTATTATTGGTTAAGAGAAATTTTGCACCTACACTTTGGCACTGTCTGTGGGAATCGTATAGAAATATACTCCCACAAGTGATTTCAATTATTTATGCTACTACGATCTGGAATGTCAATCGGAGGATCCACGGCAGCGGTTGATCAACAGATGGAGTTAATGTAAAAGATGCGAGAAGAGTTCTTGCAACACTTCAAAATGCTTCGTCAAGCGAATGAAGCCAGAACAGCTCAGATTGTGTCTTTACAGTAGAAGAACGATGCCTTCCAAGCAGCTATGGCCTAGATTGTGCCACCACCACAAGGTGATGCGGTAACACCACCCCCTAACCAAAACATCCCCCGGTGAATGAACCTCAAGAAAATGAGGCTCGACCTAACAATGCACGGCCTAATAAAGTTCAGTAGGAGCAGAGGACGAGGACCGAGGTGGTCGCCTTGGACAACCATTCTCATCGCATGTAGGATGAACAGGCCGAGTCCAGCTGAAAGCTTACAGTATGGTCTAACGGCATTCAGGATAGCGCTAGCGTCTAGGAGGTCTTTGATGAGAAAAGACTCCTGAGGATTCAAACGCCCGCTGAGATGGCCAAAAAGCATAAGAATTCTCTAGTGAAGACTCCATTCACTGATGATATTTATTATATTGACAGACCTAAGAAGTTTACCATGCCTTCTTTCATTTAGTTTGATGATACATGAGATCCCTCTCATCACCTTGACCACTATTCACAGAAGATAGCCCTAGACAACCCCAATGATGTATTCATGTGTAAGGTGTTCCCAACTAGTCTGACGGGAGCAGCATTGGAGTGGTTCAAGAATAGGCCACATAAGTTTATCTCGAACTATGAAACTTTATGTGCTATATTCCTAGTGTAATACTGCGAAAATAAGAAGAAGCATAAGACCATCTCTAGCCTTTTCACCATAAGGCAAAAGAGAGGTGAAACGCTACAAGATTTCCTGTCCAGATTTAATATGGAAGCCTCAGAGATAGCAGATTGTCATCCAGCGACAACTATAGAAATGTTTAAGCTCGGTACGATTCAAGGAACTAAGCTCTATACTTCCCTAGTCAAGTATTCTCCTTCGGACATCCAGACTCTTAATGCTAGGGCACAGATCTACATTCGACTTAAGAAGAATGTAGCCCACTGAGCATAACATGCCACCCTCATCACAGTAGAAAATAAACCTCGAAAAAAAGCTTCAAGTTCAAAAAGCCAAAGAAACCAACATGCCTCCACACCAATCGCTTAGGTACCTGAGAAGAGGCAAAGGATTGAAGAGAGGTTCACACCATTTCATACCACCTTGGCTTGGTTGTTCCAAGATAAGATGAGATTCACAGCCCCTCAACCAATGAGGCAACCCTTGGAGCAAAGGGACAAGAGCAAGCACTGTGCCTACTATAGGGATTACGGGCATATGACCAATAATTGAAGGTTCTTTAGGCGACAAGTGGAAAATATGATAACCAAAGGTGAGTTGGCCGATTAACTCACACCGAAAGAGTATTTTAAGCCTCGGGAGGTTAATCCTCAAAAAATAAAGGGAAATCAAGTGAACGTTATTCATGCAATACATGGGAGGTCAGAAGATGATCAGGAGTCAGAAGAGGTATATCGATGCAGACTGAGGACAACCCATAAACCGAGGAAGCTATCCTCAGTACATACTATCGCTTCGGGTAATATCAGTATTGGGCTTGGCGATGGAGATTTATCTCAAGTTCAGCTTCCCCACGAGGATTCATTATTCATCAGTCTTCTAGTGGCAAATTACATGATCAAAAGAGTTTTGGTGGACCCAGGTAGTAATGCTAACATTATCATGAAAGCGGTCTTTGAACAAATGGAGTTCCCATCATCATTAATCTGTTCCACCTCTAGTCCTTTGATATGATTCGATGGCACAAAAGTGGACCCCCTTGGGGTGATTGATTTATCTGTCACTGCGGCAAAAAGGACATTGAAGAAAAATTTTATCCTAACAGAAATCCATCCTTTGTACAATCTCATTATGGGAAGAGGTTGGATCCACCAAATGAACGGGGTCCCATCTACCCTCCATCAAGTGATACGATGCTTGTTTCCAGATGGTAAGGAGGTTATTAATCCTTGGGGAGATCAGGTAGCTGTAAAAGAATGCTACATGCTGACACTGAATGAAGCAAAGAAGATGAGCAAACAACCTCAGCTAAATGCAATTCCTAAAGGTACTTCTAAATAGCAATTACAGAGCCCTTTGCCCAAATGTCTTAAAGTAGAGGAAGAAGTTAAAGCTGTAAAGTCTACCGAGGAATCTCTCGAAATCGTCAAAGTTGTCCTCGGTGATCCTCAGAAAATCACTTATATAGGCTCTTCCCCCACAGCCAAAGAAAAAGAAGCGTTAGTTGAGGTTATTCAACGGAACGTAGATGCGTTTGCCTGGAATCATTTGGACATGGTAGGAATCAATCCTTCTATCTCATGCTATAGCCTTAAGGTGTATCTGGCATTCAAGCCAGTTAAACAAAGACACAGAAGGTTCGCTCCCAAGCGTAATTGAATCATTGCTGAAGAGGTGGGTAAGTTGCTTCAAGCAGGCTTCATCCGAGAAATACATTACCCACACTGGCTCTCAAATATGGTGGTGGTTCAAAAGAAGAATGGGAAGTGGAGGGTTTGCATAGATTTCATAAATCTTAACAAAGCTTGACCTAAAAATAGCTTTCCTCTGCCTAAGATAGATCAGATAGTTGATGCTACCACTGGATACAAGAGAGTTATATTCCTTGATATGTATTTCGGATACAATCAGATCCCAATAAATCTAGAGGATGAAGAAAAAATTACCTTTATTACAAAGAAGGGCACTTACTGTTATAGAGTCATGCCCTTTGAGTTGAAGAATACTGGGGCCACTTATCGGTGCCTTGTTAACAAGATCTTTGACGAGATGCTAGGAAAAATAGTTAAAGCCTACATTGATGATATGGTGGTTAAAAGTGTGAAGAAGGAGAATTATCTGAAGCACCTCCAGGAAGTCTTTGACACTCTCAGGAAATACAGCATAAAGCTAAATCCTTCTAAGTGCTCCTTTGTAGTCTCCTCAAGCCAATTCCTCAGCCATATCGTCAATAAAAGATGGATAGAGGTAAGCCCGGCTCAGGCTTAGGCTTAAGCCCTCATACAAAATTAGGAATCAAAAACTTGTAGGGAAGTGCAGGTTCTAACCGGTCGAATCGCAGCTCTCAGCCGTTTCATATCTCGATTATCAGATAAGTACAAACTATTCTTTGATGCAATAAGATCTAAGAACAAGGATATATGGGGACATCAGTAGCAAGTGGCACTTAGTCAATTAAAATGCTATATGGCTAAACCTTCAATTTTGTCCGCTCCCCAGCTTGGTGAAACTCTCATCATGTACTTAGCAATCTCTAGCATAGCCATAAGTGCCGTACTAATCAAAGAAGAAGGAAAGAATCAGTACTCAGTCTTCTACACAAGTAAGACGATGACAAATGCTGAGACACAGTATAACAAAGCAAAGAAGATCATATTAGCATTGGTGTATGCAAAGAGAAAGCTTCAGTACTACTTCGAGTCTCATAGCATCGTGGTTCTCACCAACTACACTATACGAGCTATTCTCTCCAAGCCAGATTTATCTGAAAGAATTACCAAGTGGGCCATCGAACTCAGTTCCTTTGATATAACTTATAAGCCAAAGGTGTCACACAAAGGGCAGGCGTTAGCTGATTTTCTTTTAGAGTATGAGGATAAGCCCGAAGAGCCAGACCTTCCTAAACCACAGTGGGAGCTTTGGGTGGATGGTTCCTCAAATCAAACTAGTGCAGGATCTGGAATCATTGTTTCAACACTTGAAGTCACCAAGTTGCAGCAGTCAATTTATTTAAATTTTCCTGTTACTAACAATGAAGCCGAATATGAGGCCTTACTCTCCGGGCTTCGATTGGTTAGCTAGCTCCAGGTATGATATCTAAAGGCTTTTAGTGATTCCCAACTTATTTTTAATTAGGTGACAGGCATGTATCAGCCTAAAGAAGCTAGAATGAAAACATATAAGGAAGCCATAGAAAATGCTACACGTGAATTCGATCAGATCGAATTCCACCAAGTACCTCGGGAAGAAAACTCCGAGGCAGATCAACTAGCTACCATGGCATGTTCCTCAGATAAAGATTTGGATAAACCAAGTATAAGTCCTCAGAAAGAGATAATAGTAATCCCAAACATTCCATAAGAACTATGTTGGATGGACCCATTAGAGGCTTACCTAAAAAATGGAACTCTTCCAGACTAAAAAGCTAAGGCGAGGAAATCATTCTTAGGTCTTTACCTGAAATGCTTAAACCCCAATGAGGCCCTTACAGTGTTAAAGCAAATTCATGACAGAGATTATGGAAACCACTCTGGTAGTAGATCCCTCGCATATAAGGTTCTAACTCAAGGTTACTTTTGGCCATACCTGGCTCGAAATGCTGAAGAGTATGCCAGGAGGTGCGACAAATGCCAATGGTGTGGCCCAATGAAGTATCAGCCTGCTGAAGACTTACACACAATGGCAAATCCATGGCCATTTGCCCAATGGGGAATTGACATGGTCGGACCTCTACCTAAATTAGTGGAGTAGAAGGCATACGTGTTACTAGCCACAAACTACTTCACAAAGTAGGTAGAGGTAAAGGCTTACTCGAGTGTGACTCATGAGCAAGTCAAAAGTTTCATGTGGAACAATATCATCTGTTGATTCGGGGTACCAAAAATCATCATGATGGATAATGGTACGAACTTGGACAACAGGAGTACAAGGAAGTTCTTTATCGAACATAAAATTAGGTAGAAGTTGGCCGCAGTAAGTAATCCGCAAGGGAATGAATAGGCTGAAATAACCAACCGAACCATTTTTACTTATCTGAAGAAAAAATTAGAGACACTTAAATCCAAGTGGTATGAGAATCTACCTAAGGTACTTTGGGCATACTGAACCACCCCACAACGGCCAATGGGGGAAAGCCCCTTCACAATGACCTATGGGTCTGAAGCTATTATCCCTATAGAATTAGTAGTTCTAACCCTTCGTACGTCTCTGTTACTCAAAAGGAATAATGACCAGCAGCTCAAGGATAGACTCGACCTTTTGGAAGAAAAAAGAGATGCTGCAGTAATTAGACTTACTTCATATCAGCAACAGTTGTGTAACAGTTACAACAAGAGAGTTAAATTTAGAAGCTTTGTGGTAGGTGATTGGGTGATGAAACAGGAAACAACACATGTAAAGAAATTATAGCCCAATTGGACTGGACCCTATGTAGTTACTAAAGTAGTAGGAAAAGGAGCCTACAGACTAGCTGTGAAACCCTCGGATCTCCGGATGCGGGTTGGCCAGGCCCACGCCTGATTACCCAAGGATATCAAATCAATTAGCAATTAATGAACACAGAATACAACTAAAATAACAGGAATGAATAAAAACTGCTGAAAGAAACTAAAACGAAAATCCTTTATTGAAAAACCTCAGAATAAATTTTATAAGTAAGAAACTAGTTTGATATATCCAACATCTCTTCCACTTTTAATACAATTCATTCTCTAAATTATACAACTCGAGAATCCATCTAGTGGACCCTTAAAAATTTCCCACCAAACTCAAATGACTGGAAATAAAACCCAAGTCTAAAACATAAAACAAAATCTTATGTCATCGATGGAGTGAATGACTGTATCTGCTCAGCACGATCCAGCTCTCAACCTGGAACTGATAAACACCTGTAAAAATAATAGAGGAGTGGGTCAGGCCCATGAGCAAGTTCTAATCTAACTGTAATCCATACAGTGACCCGATACGCAAATACACCATAGATACCTCACAATATCTATCTAGTCCATACATGAATATATATATCCACACTAAAGGATATTCACTGGACTCCAATAGGGGTCTCAACCTAAATAGAAGGAAATATGCAAAATCGCACCCAATGGTGGGCATGAGTACCTAGACCTAACAAGGTACAACTCAACCTATTGTAACCAGCTACGCATCCACTGCATATACACACCCTAACTAAGGGTCCGAGGCTCAAGCTCATTTCGTGGTACCATAATCATATATTTAACATTCATCCAAACCAAAGTATATCATTCAATTCTTTGTTGATCTGACATAAGATGTATATTCAGTTAACCACTCAACTTATTCAGTTGATATGAGTTAGCTTGAAACAACTATAAATTCGTACGGTCATTCAACTTACTCAGTTGATCTGACCTAAATCACAAACATCAATTAATCCAGTTAGTCTGATAACTTACTCAGTTGATCTAACTTAAACAAAATTAGGATTCAATATTTTACAATCCTTTCCTTTAATCCAATAGGCTAGGTTTATGTGTTTTGAGCTAAACCATCCCTAGTATGACACTGTCCCATACCGGCATATACAATCCTCTGTATCCATGTAAATTACAACATATATATAATAGTTCAGTAATTTACAATCCAAAACCAAAATCCAAATAATTGCAAAAAAGTATTTAAAGTTTCAGCAATTTAAATCCAAGAGTTAAACCATGTATTGTTTCACAATTCAACAACTAGCATCCAAAGCATGCATAGAGTAGCTTTTAATAGATCAACAACTCTATCATGCATTTAAATAAATTTATAATCATGTTATTGTCCAAAACAATTGCTAAATTAATTTAAGCAATTCAGTTTTTTCCATCCGGTAACCGCATACTAAGTTGTATACTAGTGTACTCTTTTATTCTTTTTAGTACAGAACCATACACTATGCCACAAGTCCAATTTGTTAATTAAAAGACTTCACTGTGCATCTAAAACTTAATTTGGAACTATGTTATAGCACCTTAAATTATCAAATTAAAACTAGACAGTAAATCTCCTTCTAGCCGTTAACCGCATGCAAAGCTGTTAAATAGTGCACTGTTAATTCCATTCCCTTAGGGGTCAACCTTACTCAACCTAAGGATTTAATAACACCTAAAACCAGCCTTCTAAGCCTTCTGTGAAATCCCAGAATCAACAAAATTCATTCCCATGCTCCAAAGTGCCAAATAGTTCGTAGAAAAACAATTAGAATATGCACTATTGAATAGAGCATGCTCTAACTTTTAAACAATACATGTGTGGGAGTTGGCTCCACATCCATAGAGCCGGCTCTCACCTCCTTTGAGAGCCTTCATCCCTGTTTTGCTCTGTTTCAGTCCATCTACTCCGACTCCAGCCTCTTTCTACCACTCTGTTAGTTTTTAAAACAGATCCCAAGAGTATTAACAAAACCCAGCAGAATCCCAAAGGTGTGATAACAACAATTGAAGTCAATTAAAGAGGTTAAAGTTGCTATAGAAACTAACATGCCTTTGAAACAAAGACTGAAACTAAATATGCATGAAACTATAATTGAATTGATTTCAACATAAACAGATCATAAATATAGCATATATTAAACATGTAAATTCTAGTTATGGATTAATTAAACCCTAGAGACTATCCAGGTGCACAAAACATGAACCAAAGGGAAAGAGGAAGATAAGAACTTGCCTGTAGTTTTGGTCTCAAAACTTTGTCACCGTCTTCCTAATTTCTAGCAACCTCTGACCACCTTCAAGCCTTCTATGGTTTTGGTTTAGTCTACCACAACCCTCCCTTGGTCCTCTCTGTTCTCCTCCTAAGCCTTGTTCTATTTTCTCTCGCTTAGTTCTCTCACAAGTTTCTGTTATCTCTGTATCTTTGGTACGTGAGTAGGGTTTTTTTTTTTTTTTTTTTTCCAATCCTTGATACAGAGTAAAACCATGTATATATAGGCACAACTATAACCTATATCCAATGGGAATATAAGACGAAAAATCCTATGTTAAACCCTAGCCGGCCCACAGAACCTAAGTCATATACATATTAGATACCTATATGACGTCTCAAAGAAAACCCTAGGAAACCTAATTAAAACCCTAGGGAGTTGTATGATATATTTATAAGTAATTCCAAATCCTAAATTCAATCAAAACCCTAAACCGGAAACCTAATTAATTATGTTGGCAACGGGAGAGAGAAAATACTAAAACCCTAATAAAACTAATAATTTCCCTAAAGAAAGTAAAATACAATTAATCACACAATTAAAAAAAAAAAGCGTGCAAATACAATTAATCATGTAATTCAATTAAATAAAACATTCAATAAAATAAATAATAAAACACTTAAAACAAATAATGAAATTTAATTCAACATACATAATGAAATCATCTAATCACATAACCACTTAAGCACCCAAAAACAATAAAATAAATAATAAAATTCCAATTGTATCCTTTTAAAACTAGGGGTATTATATTCTTCCCCCCTAACAAAAGGAATTTCGTCCTCGAAATTCACGAAACTTTAAATTATTTGTATTAAACTTTTGTTCCATCCCGTTGTGGATTCTGCCTCTGTGTATAGGCTACATTAATTTCCAAATCCTTAAAGAAAATATATAGGTCCGATATAAAGGACACACCAAAAATTATTCAACACGTAAGTTATATTTAGCAACTACTCATCCTTACCCAAATTTGTTTATATAGGGTAAAGATTCACATTCCTCTAAGTTCTATAGCATAACTGTGTAAAACTTCTATACATCCCATCCCAATGTTTTAAAAACACTAATCGATAGGCTACCACCTAAATGAAGAACCACCCTCCATGAAAAGTCAATGTAAGACATAAAAACTGACCTTCCTCAAAATGCACTTTGCTTCTGATACGGAAGACATCCCCAATCCACTATTTCCTGATTGAGAATTTTAGTGTATGAGTGTACCGATTACAAAAATCATACTGCCACCACCAAATGGTGCGCAATCCATTTCAAAGGAGAATATCTCTCCCCAATGTACCCTTTAAGGAAGCAAAGGTCTCATTGTACAACTCTTGCTACCATTCTAAGCCAACAGGTAATAGGTCTACTCTATTAATATAGAAACATCAAATGTGGTCATACAAACCTTCTGATGCCATCAAGATAAGAAATGAAGTAAACACTTCCAACTTCCCATAAAACCCTAGGATATCTATCCCGAGCATCTCCTCCATGATCAAATGTACACTCTTGATCCAATCCTTCGTCGAGAGATATGCAACACAGTTATACCTCCGTTAGTAGGGTAATGTAGAACTAACTCGAAGTCCCAAAGGTGAACATTATGAGAATTAGGTCTAGCAGCAACTTGCTTAATCCATCACTCTTAATCCGTATGGAATTGAAATTCCAATAAATGTCGATAATCTCGACCAACCATCCACTCCTTACTAGACCTACTCTCCTTTTCTAACAGGTGTTACTCGTATAGACAATTATATACATGTCTCTTCCCAAACCTGTTCACTAGAACTGACATTCGATGTCTTGATGTTCCTTATAGCCGTCCGAGTGCATCGAGAAAATTTCTACGAATTTTACATCTCCGTCACTCCGACAACATTCGTAAAATCAATGAATCCTCCCTTAGTACCTTAATCTCTTTCTGAATAAGGTAATACCACCTCCAAGGTCAGCTTTGATATTAAGGTTGACCCCCTTAATTCCCTGGGTAAAAGTCAGTGTCATTATTACACAAACTAAGACTTCAACGCCTAATGCAACAACTAACCGCAAGCTCTTATCGGTTGTTGAAAGCGTCCACCTTCACATTCCATTCCATTAGATAGAGCTTAATGCAAAGTGTTAGCCACCACTTCGTTATATCTAAGTCGTCTAGTAATACACCCTTTACTTATATGAACTGATATCCTACCAGTTCAAAATAAGCAAGAGTTGAGCTAATTATTTTATCAGGTGGCTAATATCTTAACCGGAATCCTAACCCTTGTAACAACACAACAATCTCTTCACCAAATTCGTGAAAATACTCTACCATTTCCAATTTAATATAGAAAATTGTTTATAAGGATCCATTAATCTCTAACGGTTCCTCTTGATTATTAAATACCTTACAGGGTTAAAAACCAACCCACCTTGTTCCTCCTCCTGCTTGTCCTCCAAAATGTCTGCTCCATATAATGAAGCAGCCTGTTTTCCACCAGGATGAATAAAAACTAAAGGTTGTGAACCTCAGTCCCGTGTATCCTCCATCCCATTTGTTTATAGAAAGTACCGTTAGTTTGGTACCATCAGCTTCTGTCTGCCCCCATTGTTTAAAGTAGAGCATCTACAAACGCTAACTCGGTAACTAACTTCTTACACACTGATTTGTGATAAATCGACCGATGTAGAAAATCAATTGGTAATTCCATATATAAAAAATTAACTAATTGGGAGTGTTGCACACACACCGTGTGGTCGGTGTGTCGCCGCACCACAAGCTTAAGAGTGTGCAATTTATGTGAGGGCCAAGTTTTACATTTATAAAAGCCACTGCTACCTTCACTAAAAATATAGTTAGGGCAAGTAGGGACCATCCCAAGGGATTGTGGAGTCGTATTATGGTTGTGGAATTGCAAGTAGGGTTAGTAGGTCGAGTGATCACATAAATGGTTGGTTGGTTGATTAGACTAGATGCAATTTAAACTAAATAAAAGCAATAGAATGTAATTAAGAGTAAACAAGAGAGAGAAGAGTCTTGGGGTTTAGAGATCGCCACCAAACAATAGTTTTCTATATCAATTGACAAATGATTAATGAGGGAAACATAGGTGTTGCAATATTTATATGTGTGTGTGTGTGTGTGTGTGTGTGTGTGTTTGGTTGGTTCAATTAACAAGGATGACCAATTAAGTGTGTAATGTCTCAACAACATGTGAAAGGTATAATACATCAAATCAACTAAGTATATATTGTCTAAACATCATGTGAAAAGCACAATACATCAAAGCAAGTCATTAATCCTATCATTAAGCTCACAATCCAAACATACCACAAGGTTGGAAACATATGTTACTTGCATTTAAAAGCATGGAACATCAAATAACAAGCATGGACTGTCCTCTTATCTAACAACTACACTACATCTACACTACAACTGCACTACTAACATGAAATTAAGCTAAGGAGAGGCACAATCCATCGAGAAATAAGTATGAACCATCAAGCAAATGTCAAGAGCATTCCATTAAGCACTTTACATATTGACAGTCTCTAGATTAAAGGCATCAACAACACTAAATCTAGAGACAAGCACATGAACATCTATTCTAGCATACATAGACATATGGATAGAATGAAA
>JAOTQH010250646.1:0-11921 GCA_025631255.1 Cornus kousa | reverse complement strand
TTTGATGTAAATTGAGACTATGTAAATGCTTATGTTGAAAGGGAGGATGATGTTATATCTTTGAGAAATTAGTAATGATTATATTTGTGTAATGTTGAACATTTTGTCATGAATTCGGAAAAGTTAGATAAATTTTAAAGGTCTAAGAGAGGCCATTGCATTTTTTTTTATGCATTTAAGTGGGTTGTAGTATGACTCTTTTTAGGGGAGGACATGCCAAAATTTTTTAGAATTTGGTATCAATTCAGGGTCGTAACATTTGTATAAAAAAATAATATTTGTAGAAAAATAAAAACAAAATAATTAATGCATTTAAACTAACCAGTCCTAACAACTATATCCCAAATAAAGGTAAGAGTAATAAACCCTCAATTCATATGATATTTGCCCAAGAGTCATTTACCTTATACGGTGTGTATATATATATATATATATATATATCCGTACGGTTCAAACAAACAAGTTATAAATGAGAGCAGACTCACAGAACCCCACTTTACAGTCCGGCCCGGGAAGTCATCGGTTTGAAAATTTCGGGCCGACATGAGTGGCCCACTTCAGTGACTTCACCACAACCCCCTAATCTACATAAAAAGCCAGCTAACTGGCACGCGTCAACGAGGCGCGTGGCCCAGACACCATCAAGTACCCAGGCAGGAGTGCTGAAGCAACACCGGTAATAAAGCGCTCACTCTCTCTCTCTCTCTACAGCCGCGTAAATCTTGCCATTGTTGAACTTCCACACTCCGGTATCTCTACTTTGTTCTTATCTCCCTCTCTCTCTCTAACCACACTCGAGATCTACTACTGCTACTCTCTCTCTCTCTAAATCTCTCTGTAATAAAACCTCCCAAACTTCCCTCTCAGATCTCCAGCGCATTCCATGGATCTACAAAATCAGTTGCATTGTTGTTTCTGAGCTAGGGCTTACTGTATCGCACGCTTCCTTGGTCAATCTCACACATTTGCGAAGCCATGCAATGTTTTGTTCTGAGTTCAGACGGTGATGATGAACTCCGCCGACGGTGGAACTCAGGGGACGTCCGGCGAGACTCTGTTGATGTGTCCAAGCTTGGCGGTTTCTGATTCTGAGGATGTTGTATGTGAATTTGGTTCTGAAAAGAGAAGATGCGAACTCTGATTCTTCTTCCTCTTCTTCACCTGCTCACTCTGGTCTCCACTAGTTTCTTATTTTTCATGGAAGGTAACCTCTACTAGTTTCAACGATTAGTCTATTTGTTTGCTTTTGGTTACTTTTTGATTTTTAGCTTTGCCTTTTGTTTGGTTACTGGGAAAATGGGGAAAAAGTACAGAAAAAAGAAAGCAAATTGTGAATTTCCGCTTTTTCGTTAATTTTAATTTAAAAACTCGGTCAATGTAAGTCAAATAGTTATTTTAGGTTCAATTGACAGGATTTGTCTTCTGCCAATTACAATTATAAGTTTCTGATTTTTATTTTTTCCTACATGTTATTGGTAAATTCATATTTTTATTCGATCCATCAGTATGGTTTTTGTGTTTTGATATTTGGGCTAATTGTTGGAGTTTATTCATGAAAAGAAAGAAAATTGTTGGGGGTGTGAAACAACGGTTATGCGGTTAGAAGATATAGTCCTGTGCAATTACAATGACGTGTGTGAGTTATCAGCCAGGGAGAAAAAAGGAACTACACCTATTTCTGTATTAAAATAAAACATGCAATAGGGTTATTTTCATGTTTCATTTGTCATACTAGGGTAATTGTAGAATTTTTTTTTTGATAAGTAATTCTAGAACTAATTGTGAATGTCAGGAGCTCGAGTATTAATAGTGGGTTTTCTCAATGCCTTTGGTGTTGCAGTATGTGTTTGTGGGATTTACGTCTATAACAGATTTATCATGATTTCTGAACTTTATTTATTTTTGATAAGTATGATTTCTGAATTCTTACACGGTTTAGTTATCATATAGATAAGTCTTGTATCATTAACAAATAGTGGGAAGAGCGCACATGCAATTAATTTGCTTATGTGGTGTTAGTAATATGTGCTTCGTGTGTGTCTGGGTTAGTTGTTATGCATTGATAGTTCTGTGAAAGTTCTTTCGCTGTATATTAAGTTTTCCATTACTCGCTAGATTAGGAGGAAGTAGGGTAGGGTTGATGAAGCAAAGAACACAAATAACCATGTTGGGTTAGATCATGGGATACCTACTGGCGTTGTATGCTCATTCCTACTTTCTTAAAGATAAGTGGAGACCAAAGGAATGCACAGACAAGCAAACGAAAAGAGAGAAAGAAGGGACGAAGGAAATGGTGATAAGATCTGGTGTCTGGTTGAAATCTTTTAAAAGGTTAAAAATGCAAATGAAGACTAGTTTCTATCTACGGGACTTGAGGATTAATGAAACACTGTTATAGTAGGATTGTTGATAACAAAGGAATTCTGATACCCTGATTCTGGTATTTGGAGTTTGGGGTATGACACAGCAACCTCTTTATGAGTTCTTGTATATTTAAGGAATAGGTAACAAAGTCCAACATACAACTTTATAGATACGTTAATCTATCGCATTTAATTTTAATGAACAGAAATTTAAAGGATGATATGAGAGCCTTCTCTAGTGTATAGTGGCTGTATTTATTGTTTTATCTTTGTGTCTGCCACCTGACCTATATCACATTTAAAACCTGTCACGTGTAGAAGAATATTTTAGTAATATAGATTTTAGGAATCCATCAATGTATTTTCCATATTTATCACTTGTATTCTTTCACCTATAATTAGTGGTGGTCATTGTAAACAAAATGAAGAAAGAATATAATAAAAGTGATGTGGCCCTTTGGGCTTTGTGTGCCGTGGTGGCCGAACCACGTATGTTGTTTCATTCTTAATTTCTCTCTTAATCTTTTATTTTTTTATAAACAGAATCCATACATGTACTAACAGTAAGGCAAAATATAAGGAAAAGCTAAAAGATTAGCAAGGAAAGAGATTTCATTTCTTTGGAAGGAAGGTATAGAATTAGCACCATTAACATGTTCCAATGAGATTTTTTTTTTTTTTATAAAAATAATGGTTGAATTGGCAGTAAACTAGGAGACAAAGTATATGTGCAGTAATGGAAGCCCTGAAGGATTAAGAATCTCTACATCATAATTATTTAAACAACAAGACATATACTATACCTTGCATTAAGATACATACTGACTTTTACTCTTACATGTAGCAAGATACTTGCATCAAGATCATAAATCAGTCTTATTTTGCTCTTCTCCTAAACTCCCCTCCAATTGGCATATGGAGATTTTAATTCAAGTGTCCAACTTGAAACTAAATATGAAGTTGTTTAGAATCTGAGACGAGTTGATCCGAATGTCACACCTCGATTCTCAGGACATGATAAAATAAAATAATAGAACAAAAAAAACAATCTTATCTTCTAATACCATGATCCTTCTCCAGTTACAGAGTTAAAACTTAGTACATTCTCATAAACTTATCATGCAAAAAAATTGAATCTGCAAGTGAGTTCAGGAAATTCGTCGTACTCCTGACTTAGGCTAAACCTGAAAAATATTGGGGTGAGCACAACCGCTCAATAGGAAAAGTACTCTAAATCGCTATATACAACAAGATAGAATACCAATTATACTTATAAGCAAAACTGAAATATATATTAAACCAAAAATGCATAAAATCCAAACCCAAGTAGTAACTCAAATCCAACACATGAAGTCAATCAAAATAATCCCTATCATGTATACCGCACACACCAACGGATTCCTGGTCATTCTCATGGCAGACTGCTCACCCCCAACTAAAATTTCTTCCGGCTATACATGTACAAGCACACGATGAAGCAAATAGAAAAAACAGAAGTCTTCTTATAGTAATAAAGAAGAATGAAATTTGTATAGCTTGGGACGTGTTCCCCTTTTGAACGCCTTTTAATACATTTTACTTATCAAAAAAAAAAGAAAAAGAAAAAAGAAGAATGAAATATCTCTAATCACCATTGGAGCCTATATTTCTAAAGGAAATCTGGGAAAAGCCTGTAGAGAAGTTTACGAACTAGTATTAACTCAAATTGATATTGATTTTACAATACTACTATTAATGACACTTGGCTTCTCCTAAAATGACATTTGGAATTCCCACACGACATTAATAAAATTTTACCACTTAGTAGTTCCAAAGCTTAATTACTTAGTAACCAAAACAAGAACGATTCTTTGACTCTTTGTTCCCCATGAAACTTTTCAAAGCACCATTAATTATTTGCATCAGATCCTTCTCCTTGAAGAAAACTCGCCCTCAAGTTTGAAACAATTTACCATGATGAATGAAGAACCCAATTAAACCCTTCCATCCTTTCTTTCTTCCTTTCCTGACTTGAATAAAGCACAATAATATTCTTTTACCAACAAGGAACACCTTTTCATGAACTTTCTGAGCTCTTTCTTTAAATTTTGAAGATTTCCAAAACCTGTTTGAACACAAATCGGAATCCAAGACTTGAATCAATCCGATTTTTGCATTGGAACAACACCTGGCCATATGTCGCGCCAAGAATCCTTTCCAAATTAAGTCATGAATTCCATATTCATGATTTTTCAACTCCATCAACAAAGAAGCTTCATTTCTAACCAAATTATTCAAGTAAACTTCATCTGACGTACTGTCTAAGGCACCAGTTACCGTTGCAAATCCAATGGTCTTATCTTCAAAAGTTCCACCTATTTGTTTGTTAATGAACGTAAGTTCTGAAATTTCTACAACTTGGAAATCAGCTTGAGATATTTGCTTCAATTTCTTCAATGGTTCCCACTTTCTCACTCAAATCCACGACATGCAGATTGACTAATGACAGCTGCCTCGGCTTCTGAAATTTTACTCGCTGCTTCTTCAAACTTCTCCTCTTCTACCATCTTTTTTCCTTCATAATTCTCTTCATTGTCGTCAAATCTGGAAGCGATGACCTTTTGGATTCTATTGGTCCTTAGGTTCAACCTTCGTTTTTTGTATTAGGGACGTGATCCCGTTTTGAAAGCTTTTCTAATCGAATTTTACTTATCAAGAAAAAAAAATAAAAAATAAAATCTGGAAGCGATGAAGTTGAATTTACCCGCATGATCTCGTCTTCTTCATTTATACTTCCAAAAGATTCATCAAATGTTGAGGTGGTATCAACAAAATTCCCAAGATCTTCATCAACCAAGAGTCATTTTCCATCGATAATGTGATTATTTACAACTCTTGGGCACTTGGCAGATTTGAATCTTGAATCGTCACATGTGTAGGATCAAAATTTATGTTCTTCAGTACGTTTCACCATTGATATCCATGTGTTATGTGATCTGGCAGAACTCTGTTTTGGACTTCTATACATCTTATGCTGCTGATTTCTTTCTCCATTAGTTTGTTCTGTCCAATATCCGCAGTCATATGCATCCATTTGTTGAGCCCTTTGTCTCCCAATGTCAGAATTAAGAGGTGAAATGATTCCATATTGTTCTAATAAAGTCCTCAATCGAGAAATTTGATTTTGTAGATTTTGAAAGTCTTCTTTTGTGGCTGTCTGACTTCCTTGCCTAGCCATAGATCAGCAGTAATTGCAAATCTTACTAGAAGTCCCTGATACCACTTGAAGCAAATAGAAAAAAACAAAAGTCTTCTTATAGTAGCAAGGAAGACTAAAAATTCTCCAATCACCGTTGGAGCCTAGATTTCTTATTGTAGAAAAGTTTAGGATAATAACTCAAATTGATATTGATTCTTAATTGGTTACAACAGATATAGTGGGCTGTCCCTTTTACAATACTACTATTTATGGCACTTGACCTCTCCTAAAATGATTTTTAGAATTCCCACACAGCATTAATAACATTTTACCACTTCCTTCAGTAAACACTTACTAGTTCCAAAGCTTAATTATTTAGTATCCAAAGCAAGAATGACTTTGACTTTATTTTTTCCATGACACTTTCCAAAGCACCATTAATTATTTGCTTCGCAAACATATTTCTGACAATACAATACAATTCACATGATTCAACTAATACAATAAGACAAGTAAACACAAATTTTAATTTAGTTCCATCATTTTGCACATATAGATCGAGAGTAATTCCCCTACCTTGTGTTGAATAACTCCACAGGCAAACCTCATTCATCACCGACCAACCACTCTACAAGCTCCACTCCACAGTTTGTAAAATGAATTTTCTTTCTTTTTCTTATTCTCTCAAGCAATTAACAATCTATCAATCTTGAATCTAATTTATAGGTAAATGCAGAATATAAAAAGTGATGTAATTAATGTATACGGAATATATAGAGTCATGTAACGTCTTAGGTCATTATATAACAAGAAACTCAAGAGTCGAGTCTTGTAATAATTGCATGACTCCATATTACTTTATTTAACTCGCAATAATAGCCCATTAAACCATGCATTAAAACACACTTATCATTGCTAATACCCACTCCACATAACACGGACACGCCAGAATTTTTAAAGGGGCGTGGACACGGCTATATATAAATATGAATTTTTATTTATATATACATCTATTGAGTAATAATATTATAAAACTTTAATTAATATGTCATTGTAGTGACTTTTATATCATATATACCCTTATTACACTACTTTGTCATAATAGTGTTTTGTTTTAAATGAACAAATATCATTTTATGATTCACTTGATGCCAATTTTTCTTAAAGAAAAAAGTTTGAACACTTTAGAATGTGTTCATATTACCGGGAAGACTGTTAGAAAGTGTCTACCTAAGTGTCCGGAAGTGTCGGTGAAGTGTCCGGAAGTGTTGGCGGAGTGTCCAAAATAATAAATTTAAAATTTATTTATGGACATGTATATGAAGTGTCGGACATGTGTCCGAGGAGTGTCGATGTCCTTCGTAGAAGTGTCCGATAAAGGTAAGTACTCTCGCTCACTAATATATATATATTTATCAAAATACACATTTATATTATTAATTTTAATATTTCAAATTACCAGTCATCACACCAAAGATCCGAAACAAGTTGATCCTGAGATCTAAGACGAGTAGATCCGTAGATCCGAGACTAATAAATCTTATCACAAAATTCAAGCAAGACAGAGGAGAGCTGAATGAGTCTAGAGTAGGGTATGATAAACCTACTTTGATAAGATTGAAAAGAGAAATTATGAATGAAACAACAAATAATGCCACTAATAAAAACATAATTCAATTCTATGTAATAGCATTAAGCCAAGCATATTAGCAAACTAAATAACCCCCCGACATGTATACCGCGCATGGCAGTAGATTTTCGGTCATTCTCCGGCGCACCACTGACCCCAACTAAAGTTTCTGAACAAATCTCAAGTCTTTCAACTGAAGGGCTTTCTCTCCCTACCTATTTTCTGCCGGTTATACATGTACGAGCACACGCAAATGAAATCCACCCATGAATCGTGCACAAGAAACATATCTTTGTACCATTTAACAACACCATAATCATGCAACGTCTATACAGGAATTCACAAGATACACATTTTCTCTTCCGAACACTGTTAATTTGATCCCATCTATTTGCATATATAAAATTAGAGTAAATCCCCTACCGTGTTTTGAAATACTCCATGAGATAAGAGTGGGCCCTGTAAGCCTTCCCGTCCCTGACCAACCACTCTACAAGCTCCACTCCACAATTTGTAAAATGAGTTTTTCTTTCTTTTTCTTATTCTCTTACGTGATTAGCAGTCTACCAGTCTTGGGTCTAATTTATAGGTGAATTCAATATATATAAAGTTACGTAATTAATGTGTAAGGAATATAAAGAATCATGTAACTGTAGTAAAGTCTTAGGTCATTAAGTGACAAGCAACTCAAGAGGTGAGTCTTGTAATAATTGCATCACTCTTCATATTATTTTATTTGACTCGAAAAAAAAGTCCATTAAACCATGTTTCACACCAAAGGTCACACTCATGAAGTCATAGACCATTTATTTGTTTCTTTTTTATATCAACGATGATTATATATTATCAGCTTTAATATTTCAAAATTATGGGTTCTCATATTCTCTCTTAGTTTTTTTACAATGACCACCTCTATTTAAAGGTGAAGCAATACAAGTGATAATTATGGAAAATACATTGAGGGAGGATTCCTAAAATCAATCCCATAAATCACTCCTATGAATATTCTATCAAGGCTTAAATCACTCCTTTTTTTTTTCTTTTCTTTTATTTTTTTTTTATTATTATTATTTATAAGTGGCTTAAAATACTCCTATCAGTATATCCTCCCAACAGATTCAAATCTAAATCATTGTTGAACACTGAATCTTCACCTTGACAAGAAGGAACATCAAGGAGCACATTGAAGTTGAGGAGGAATTTATAATAATGTTTATACTGTGATAGTTTCATGCAATTTTATTATGTTTTTTCTTCAAGTCATCCAATAATGAAAATTTCTAGTTGAAAAGGGAAGCACAAATCTTTATGAATATAATCTATAGGATGGTGTGGAAAATGTGCAAAGAGTCATTTGGTCTTTACTTTCTTTATAGACCACATGTTGTAACCCTTGTACTTTCTCTTCATACATTTAGTTTGTAAATTTATTTTATTCGTAAACATTTTTGCAACTAATGCTGGAAAATTGTTGAATTTGGGAAAATAACTTTGGAAAATTTTAAACTAAAAGACTTTTATGTCATATTCTACTTAAGAATTTCAAATTGATGTAAAGGTTGCTTTCCAATCTTTAACTTGTACTATACTGATGCATCTTTTTGAGGATAAGAAATTACTTTTTTTTTTTCTTTTTTTTTCCTTCTCTCTCTCTCTCTCTCTCTCTTGCCCGCATTCGAATGCAGATGTTATAGCTGACTATGGTTTTTATTGGTTTTATTTCTGGGCAGATCAGTATATATTCAGTTGGTTTATGATTGGTTCTACTTAACTCTATCATGAAATTAATTTTTTATTTCATTTCAGCAAATCTAGAAATTGAATTCCCGTGCTCTTATGACAAATGTCTGTATCTTTAAAAATGTAATGCACAGGAAACATGCTGTAGGAGGTGGTGCACTAATGTGCATGTGCTTGCACTAATGCACGTGAGTCTACATGCGTGTATTTGGTATGCGATGAAGTAAAACTAACCAAAGATAAATTAATATGCATAAAAATATGAGCTTTTCAACAAGGGGATGGTATGTCTGGCAGTTCAACCTTACAACACCTTTAAGCGGCTGTTACAATCCATGCCATTATGCATCAAACATGCAAATACATTGCTATTTACATGGCAAGAAAGGCTTACATGTCCTACATACATTACAGTATTGGTAGTGTATTATGTTTTTAAGGTTAAATGCCCACCGTCCCATTAGATGCTGAACATAAACAAACATCAAAGGGCATTTTCAATCGCTCTGAGTAAGTTCTATGTTTTCTCACTTTAATAATATCAGCAATAGGTTTTTTTTTAATATCCGAAAGAATAATTTTAGCAAAAGAAATCTTTATAGCTGGGCATCTGTTCTTAACTTCTTGTGGGGTTTACTCTTATAATGCGCTCTCTCTCTCTCTCTCTCTCTCTCGCGGTGATAATCCCCACTCATCAAGTCTCATGTCTCATGTCTCATTTCATCTTCTTCTGATTTATATATATATATATATATATTGCCTGGATGATGTATATACATGTGAATAGGTAACATTAAAGTAGTACTTTTTTTTGCAGTGAAGTCAATGTCAATGAGTGCATGGCTTGCTCCACAATCAGGTGATGCGAGACACCTTCAGCCTTTTTTCGTGCCATCGATTGTACCTGCACCTTCTCCGACAAATCAAGGTACTTGCTATATTCATAATCTGAATTCTTTGCGATTCCCACTTTCTAGCTTTTCTCTGATGCTGAAATCCTTCTTCTTTAGATCGTTCTGCTGGTCCTAGTAGTATTACCTTGCCAAGACATCATCATCATCACCATCATCAGGTGAAAAGTCATGTGGCTTCCCCAGCTCCTTCTGCAGTACCAGGTATTATTTTGGTGTTATTATATAGCTATGTGGTCACCCCATTCTTAGTCTTTTTCTTTTGATTCAGTTGATAGTTTCAATCAAATAATAAAAGAATTTAGCGCCATGTTTCCTAATACAAATAATCAGATGTAGAAAGTGAATAGAAAAGTTTAGCCACAATGCTAGGTATGAAAGTTCAATTTAATCATAAAAGAAGTCCCTTTGATTTAGTTTCTTTTCGTTCATGCCTTCCTTGTAGATCGTATACTATCTTGGCTTGCGTTAGAATCAAATATTGGAAGTGGAAGCCAACATGTCATTGTTACACTATTGGATCCCAAGCAAACTCTAGGGTTTTGGCCTCTCTTCAGCCTGCCTAAAGTAATCATTCCAGTTCTACTTTGTAATGATTCTAACGAGTAACAATATGCCTGATAGAGTTCATAGAAGATAGTAATGTAGGATATGAGGGTAATGTTAAGAGAAGAGGGAGATCAAAACGAAAATGAGTTGAGATAATATGGAAAAATATGGTAGCATGTGGTTTGATTCATATTATGGCCCTAGATAGAACAAAATGACTAAATAGAATTCATGTAGCCAAATCATGTTTTACTAATTTGCTTAAAAGGAAATGCAAAATATTGTAGTTTCTACATTTTTATGGCTTCACCCACTTGGGAAGGCACTAGGTTCTAAATTAGAGAGTATGAGTTTGAAGATTCAATCAGTTTTTGGTTCCTTCAAAAAGAAAGTTAAATCTTAGTTCTTCACGTGGAGGATGATGCCAATCTTTCCCACGATACCACCATAGAATGGTGCAGGTAGTACAATAGCACTGAAAGGAATCCCTTAAAATTTTGTTAATGCTAAATGGAGTCCTTGATCATCTAAAGCTCAAATTGGAATATGCACATAAGATTTTGATATTAATGCTTAATTACTTGTCTTCTAATTCATCTTGATTAAGGAAGTCACTATGTTTGGATTGAGGAGTTGGAGAAAAGAAGAGGAAAGGTGGAGGGAGAGTTTATTCTGTCAAAGAGGAGGGAAAAGAGAGAAATAGGGCGGAGAGCGTAACCTCTTGAATAATGTTTTGGCTATTCTCTCAAAAGTGGAAGTAGTCGGAAGTTTATATTAATGCTAAATGGAGTCCTTGGTCATCTAAAGCCCAAATTGGAATATGCACGTCAGATTTTGATATTAATGCTTCATATACTTGTCTTCTAATTCGTCTTGATTAAGGAAGTCACTCTTTAAGATTATGTTTGGATTGAAGAGTTGGAGAAAGAAAGAGGAAAGGAGGAGGGAGAGAAATAGTGGGTGGGTGAGGGGCAGCCTAACCTCTTGAATACTGTGGCTGTCCTGTCAAAGTGGAAGGAGTCGGAAGTTTAGAATAGGAGAATTAACAATTACCCATTTGCCCTGATTCTTTATAACAAGTGAATTGTTGTCTTGTTTTTACCACTCACAAAATAAAACTAAGCTTTGGATTGTTTGGGTTCAGCTCGTCAAAGTCAAAGGGGGTATTCAGGCTCTGCTAGTGGTTCGGGCAAGCTTGGCCTTGGAAGCTCGAGTTTGGCTCGACAATGTTCCAACGGGCTCGGACTCGCTTCAGCAAGCTCATTATTATTATAAAATCTATATCTTAATATGCACATTTATACATACCCAATAATTTGTGTCTTGGCACACACACACACACACACATATATGTATATATTTGCATTATGCAGTGGTAGAAATTGTTGCGGATCTATGCGTATTTCAATCTTCAGCATTTTCGCTCTCCAAATGCGCTTGCAATTTCATATGCAAGTATTAGAGAAGTACGAAAGACAATGAGACCAGATGAGCGTGTGTGTGTGTGTGTGTGTGTGAGAGAGAGAGAGAGAGAGAGAGAGAGAGAGAGG
>JAOTQH010250636.1:0-11921 GCA_025631255.1 Cornus kousa | reverse complement strand
GGTTAATGTAACCTAGAGGAAACTAGGGAGATTGCCCAAGCGTGGTTGAGCTATCTAGGCCTATAATGACGCTGCGGAGTCACCAAAGGTCAGGGACAGTAGCCAATCCTTCTCTTAGCGCTACGGAGTCACCAAAGGGGGTTACATTAACAGTTTGAAAGAGATGGTTTTGAGAAAAGAAAATGGGTAGCGACATCGGCATGTATTGCATCTCCATTGCATCTTATTATTTGTGATGAGAATGATAACCATATTGTATTTTCCCCTATGTTGTATGGCCCCAACTCCTATTGGCCTATTCTTTGTTTTAGATTCACGGGGTCTCATGAGGTGCGTCTTAGGCGTTACCTACTGAGCAAATTGTTCACTCCACTATATTATTATATTTTTAGGTTATGGCAAGGAAATAGCGGATGAAAATCCTCCGCAAGCTTGAAAGTTGTTAGAAGATGATTTTCTTGCTATTTTGTATTTGGCCATTACATGTATAATTACAGTTTTGGGAATGTAATTAAATTTGTATTTAGGATTATTGAGAAAATGTAATAAAGTTTTACTCACTCTAAATCCTTTATCGTAATTTAGTAACGTGTGACAAATTACGTTATTACGTGGTTGTTATTATTGTATTAAATGTTGGAATGTATTTAAAATTACACGTAAGTGTAATGGCGTGGGTGGTTGAATTACCAAAGTTGGTGTATATGGGTTACACAGGACAGTGGGAAGTGGAAGTGAAAATTTCCCGTCGATGTATGGCTTCCAAATGTTAACCGGTATCTTCATAGTGATTGATTGTTAGTACACTCCAAACCAGTCGATGTATGGCTTCCCATACGTCGAGCGA
This sequence comes from Cornus kousa, assembly GCA_025631255.1. NCBI lineage: Eukaryota > Viridiplantae > Streptophyta > Magnoliopsida > Cornales > Cornaceae > Cornus > Cornus kousa. The sequence goes on along the minus strand of JAOTQH010250636.1, from coordinate 11,074 downwards.
TATCCATTGTAACACACGTTCCAAACCAGTGCACATATGGCTTCCCATACGTCGACTGGTATCCATTGTAACACACGTTCCAAACTAGTTCACGTATGGCTTCCATACGTCGATCGGTATCCATTGTAACACACGTTCCAAACCAGTTCACATATGACTTCCCTGTCAACCGGTATCTCGGCAGTGGGTATTAGTACTGTTCATAACCCAAGCCAGTCGACGTATGATGCATATACGGCGACCGGTTTATGTCCCATGTGTAATTGCTATTTAAGTTCTTAAATTACACTTTGGCACTTAAGTGAGGTTACACGTAATTATTTTATGACCCACCAAAATGCAATAATTATATTTTAACCACCGAAAGGACTATTTTGCTCCGGACCTCATTTTATTTATTATATAATGCAAGCAAATGATTGTTTTTCCCTTTGAGTCTCAAATTATTGAATTATGACAAATTACCATCTTACCCTTTTCAACCTTGATATTTAAATTTAACGTGAAAAGATCATTTTACCCTCGGATGATTTTAGATCGGGAATGACCCGTTTAATGATCCGGATCCATGAGGAGCTGGGTCGTTACATTAACGTCTACCTTTTTCAGTCACAACATTAACTTTGTCAAGAGCACTTGTAATTTTTTTTTATTAAGACTGTAATATTACTAATATGATTACTACACTCATCCGTTTTGATTGTCTTTTTTTATTATCCTTTTCTTCATTTGCCCAACAACTATTCTTTTCTTTCACACTTTCAGCTGCTCAAAATTTCACGAAGCATATTAAGGCATGAAAATGGCCCATTACACACTTTTTTTGCATCAAGATAAGACCGTTAATATAAAATTAATTCACAAGTTAAAACTATACTATAAGAACATTAAAAAAGATATGTATAAGAAATTTATTTACTAACTTCAATTAAACATCTCACACAGAATTTGTTGCATTAAATTTTTTTAATTTTTTATTTAATATTTCTCTAAGCAAATATATTTATTTATTTTTTTTGGGTGTCCCACCAAAGTCCACCCCTGGATCCGCCCTTGGCTCAAATGCTGGTGGATCTGCCCTTGCTTCAAGCTCAAGAGCATTGGATCATGAATGCTACTGCAGTAGACCGTCCCAGTCCTTCTAATCCTATGAATGATGGTGATGAAGCAGCAGCACAGAAGAGGAGGAGGAGAAGATGAAGTTGGTAACTAAAAGTTGACTGGTTTACTGAATAAATTGCGAAAAGCCAGAACACAATTATCAATTTCAAAGATCCCATATATATCATATGTGTAGATGGTTTTGTTCATTTTGATTAATTAGGTGATTATCTACAGCAATGCAGTGTAAGAGTTGTTTTACAATTGTCAAAGCCATTGATCATTCCTGTAGAAAATTTTACTGTATACAACAACTCTACAAAGTAATTGATGATCAGGTTTAAATTTTTGTGCTACTGATATACTTAGTTTTCACCCTCTATAGTACAAACCAACATGACCATATGTATACTTCAATCATCCAAAATCGCGCTAATGATCCAGGAAGACACTGCAGAGTGATAAATAAGAGAGATCATATGAATGCAAAGTGCTTACAAAGTGAAGAGTGTAGTGTTTCACCATTTGGTCCATTTCTATATTGCTGCTTTAATCAATTATGTCTTGTAAATTAATAATTAGGGTAAAGTGCAAAACACAGTTATATAAAAAAATGTGCAACAAACACCCTAGCTTTTTAAATTTTTAGCAAATTGTTCCCTAATCATTAATTTTGACCAATTTTCTTTTATAAAAATTCCAAAATACCTTAAGGACATTTTAGGTATGAGTCTTTAATTTTTTTAAAAAATTCCTGAAATATTTTTTATTTGTCGTTTGGGGAATGAAAACATAAAGCTGACCCTCAAGTAGTCGGGAAAAAAGGTTTCGGTTGTCATTGTACCCGGTTTGTATTCAGCAATATATGAACAAGAAGACTAATCAAAGGTTCAATTGGGATACAAATACATTGAGTTTTAGGCCTTTGTTTGAAGAATGGGTTGAGAATGAAACAAGTCTAGATAGGGTAATGGGTCAGAGCCAATGTCCCATTTGCTCACTGCTATAACCGTAACAACTGTCAAAATAACCGCCTAAGAGCTCCTAAAGTATAAAACCTTCCTCTTAAGCCAGACTCGGACTCAGAAACTCTCTCTCTCTCTCACACACATACACACAAGCACGCACAAGAAGTGAAAACAAACAAGAAGTGAAATGGATCTCAATCCCGCTGATCCATGGGAACATTTTATGGATTATTTGAGTCTCTTTGAATTTGAAGAACAGTACATGGCCTCTGAGAACTACCACCAGGACCACATTGCACAAGTTTGTAGAAAGGAAGCCATGGGACTCATCTACTACGCAGTGAGACAAACAACACATTCTAAAGCCATAAACTCCAGATTGTTCGAGTTTCTCATAACGAAAAATCGTTTCTTGTTCTCTAAATCTCGTCATTGTTCTGTTTTCTTGCTTGCAGTATATCAAAGGAACCCGAGATAACAACAATCCCAAGGAGTCCTTCGTACCAATTGTTGCTCTGATTTACTTCGATCGCTTCTTCTCAAGGCGCCCAATGCAGCAGGTTAACACAAGAACCATCTCATCATGCGCTTCTTGGAAGATTTTTGACTCAATCTTGATCATGTTGTCAATTGCAGGTCATATCAATGGCGGACGTAGCGAAATTTGCATTCGCCTGTCTTTCACTCGCTTGGAAATCAAGGACAACGAACTTCAGCTTGCTTCGATTGATGGTATGAAATGGCATTTCTTTACACTTTTTCGACGAGTTTTGTATATGAATTTGAGCATGTTGATGATGCATATATGTGCAGGATAGCATCAAAATCAACAAGGTCAACTATATGGCGCAAGTGACAACGACGGAGCTTCTGATTCTCAACACACTCAAATGGCAAATGCGATTTTTGGACTTGTCCTTCCTTGATTTCTTCGTTTCTTTTATAAACACGGACATGAACCCACAAGCAAAATTCATTCTCAAAGTTCGGGCTGCAAATTTCTTAGTGAAGAACATGTACACTAGTGAGTACCAGAATTTGTTTTTTTTTTTTTTTTTTTCCCCCCCAATTTTCTGTTTATATATCATCAATTGATTCTTATCAAAATCTTTGGTTTGACTAATCACAGTGATCGAATTTACGCAATTCAAGCCATCCATAATTGCAGCTTCGGCTCTTGTATTTCAATCCAGACTTTCTGGACAACCCTTTGACCCCAGTGTGCATTTTCATTATGTTCTTACCCAGGTAATGACAAAAACAAAAAAATTCAGTTTGATCAAATATTATTTGGCTAGTTTATAATTTTTGATGTTGTGGCGTCAGGATGAGTTGTCAGAGTTGAACAGATGCATTCACGAAATAGAAGAACGGAACGTATTAATGGGCTACTTGCTATCAATGCACAAAGCTCAACGGCCTCGGATCATGAATGCTGCTGCAGTAGCAGTAGACCGTCCCGGTCCTTCTAATCCTGTGAATCATGGTGATGAAGCAGCAGCACAGAGGAGGAGGAGATGAAGTTAGTAGCAGTCACAAAACACAATTTATCAAATTCAAAGATCATACATATCATATACGTAGATGGTTTTGTGCATTTTGGTTTGGTGATTATCTGCAGCAATGTTGTATAAGAAAGTTGTTTTACAATCGCCAATGCCAATTATTGATCACAATGTATTCTTTTTTGTGCTACTGAGATTGGATTGCTTATGCAACATTGCTTTGTTTCAGTATTGTTTGTACTCTTTTCATCCTAATCAATGATTCAAATGTGAATTAAGATGCATTTTGTATGGTTTTGACACATTGTTTGGCATCTGAGAGAGTTTTTGTGGTACGGTATATCTTGGTTCAAGTCCATGCTAAAACAATAGGTGTGTTTAAATAGTTTATAAAGTAAAAAAATGTTGGCATTAGATAAGTCCTAAGTATCAACCATGCAGATGAACTTTTTCAACTTATGTGAGAGATTATAGTATTACTTAATAAAGAGTTATAATAGAGTTTCGACAATTCCACTAGTTTGATGTGAGTAGGGCATGAGTCCACTACTAACGTGGTCGGACTAGTGGACTCAAAATATTTTTTCTTAATTTAGTGCAAAAATAGAAAAAATATAATCTGTAGATTAAAATCAATAACTCTTATATAAACAACACTTATTTCATACATGTAGAAAATAGGATTAAAAAGAAAAAAGAAAATTCATATTATCCAATGAGAACTTTGTTGTAAAAATACCTCATCCAAGGGTGAACATTGTTCTGAAAATACCTTCCCACAAAAACTGTTTTTAGAAAAGAATTTCAATTTTTGTTGTGAGAACATAACACTTATTTATTTAACTAAAATATATATATATATATATATATATATCGATAAATCTAATTTAACACATGTTGGTGGTTCTTATATATGATAATATGACACAGAGATGGGAACCATTGATGAAGCTTAAAGTTCATCTGAATCATGCTAAATTTGAAAGGGAAGGAAAATCAGGAATTAATTTGTCAACTTGGATCTCTTGTTTTTTTTACCTAAATGGGTCGGGTGAGCGGATGGCCTGAGTTACCGAGTTGGAAGCGAGTCAACTCACTCGGATTTGAACATTGGCCAAATCTTGCAAACAGAGTCGCCGACGTCAGCTGCTCTGTGTTAACGGCCGATCCCTATCTAACTAACTTACAAGTCCACTAACTAACAGATAACCGACTTGGCTCAAGAGTAGAGAGAGAAATTAATTATTTGTAGAGAGAGATTGAAGTCCGTCCTCTATATATAGCAGACCTATATCACCATATATACAGTTTTTGATTCAGTTGATCATTTTCTCTGCAACACAAAAGCTCTGAACGAAGAACAAGAACGAAAAGGAAAGATCGACAATGGCGGATTACGATCCACGTCGTCCATTGCTTCTGCCAAATGAAGTTGCAGTATTTGACAAACTCTTTGAAGTCGAATTGGAATTCAAGATCAAGCAAGGTTACTTCGAGACCGAGAAACATTCAACCGCGCGTAGACACGCCATTGCTTGCATTCAGAAAGTACGTAAGAGCGCAGATGATGATCTTCAACTCCGATTGAAATCATCATCGCGATCGTTTTCTTTTTCTTCTTGCATTAGTTAATTTATCTCAAGATCGATCGTTGATACATCATTGTTGATTTCTGAAACTGATTAATTCATTTATGTTTCGTACTTGTTATAGTATTCCAAGTGTACGGACTTTGATGCGTTCACACCGTATCTTGCAATGAACTACTTTGACCGCTTCGTCTCCGAACATTCACTGCCGGTAAATTAAACGGAAACAGAGTAGAAACTTGAGTTATAAAAATTTTATTTTTTCTTCTCCTCTTTTATGCATGTATTTTCTCGGTAACCAATCAGATTCTTGAGTTCTAATTTCTTTTGTTTGATTAATTGTTTCTCGATCATCGAACTAGAATGTGATAACTGGTGATTTTCTGAAGAACCTGAACCTTTTTGTGATCTGCTGCCTTACAATTGCTTGGAAGATGAGGTCTAAATCCTTCTCGGTTACTAAATTTCAGGTGAACTCTTAATCTATTCTCAAGATTCATTTATTATATGTAAATGTATTAGTAATAATTGATGATCACGATATTATGAAAATTAATGTGCGTTGAAAGTAAGTTTCTCTCTTTGATCTTCTCAATACAGAATGAAAACGAATTGGAGTTTGCGAGTAAGGATCTTATGAAAATGGAGCTTCATATACTCAATACACTGAAATGGCGAATGCGATCTTTGACTCCGATATGCTTTGCGATATTCTTCTTTTCTCAATTAAAGCCGACAAGAGAACAATTGAAAACGAGACCTGTTTTCATAATCATCATAAGATCTCAAAACAGTAACATTTTCTTTCCTCTCTCTCTCTTCTTTATTTTCGTTTGGAATTTACAATTTGAATCTTGATTTATATTCACTTTCTTGCATTTTCTCATCAAACAAACAGTGAGAAATATGGAATTTGATCCAGTATATATAATCAACTATTTGAGTTTTATTATTTTTAATTGCAGATATCGCGTTCACACAGTTCAGGCCGTCGATTGTGGCTGCATCTGCTGTTCTCAAGCATTTGTCAAATGTGTCTCCCGAGCAATTGGATGACTTCAAAGAGACATCTTGCACTTTTGTTCCAGCGGTAACGAACTGATCAAAACTAGAAAACTGAGCTGTCAATTTGATCAATCAATTATATGTGTATATATATATCCTCAACATTATAATTTATACTGTAACTGTTTCCGTGCTCTGTTTCCATACTGACTTCTTTACAATAATTTTGAATGTTTAGATTGAACTATTTTTAAAAATACTAGAAATTGCTTTTCATTAATGGTACTACATGATTTAAGTAATAATTGTTTGGTTTACAGTGGCATTATAAGATATGTTGTAATTGGGGAATTTGGTTATAGGATGAACTAACGTTGTGCCTGGAGGAGATGGAGAAATGGTACAAAATCCAATTTGGAGATGGAGGCGGACCACCAGAAAAAAGACTCAGTGCGACTATTGATATTCCAGAGGCCAGAAGTGGTGCTGGTTCTTCATCAGCCGCTGGCGGTGGCGGTGGAGGTGGAGGTGGAGGTGGAAGTGGAGGTGCCGATTCTTTAGAGACACTGTTAGATGCGGCTCGGCCATCAATAGCATTCGGAGGACAACGACCTGGCAAAGACACAGTAGCAGAAGAAGACAAGGATGTGGAGGAGAAGAAGAAGGAGGAGGAGGACGTTCTGAGCAGTTCAACCAGTGCGAGTGGTGATGCATCACCGGCACCGTCAGGACGACGACCTGGCAAAGAGCCAGTAGTAGAAGAAGAAAAAAAGGAGAGGGCAGCTAAGGAGGAGATCAAAGAGGCTGTGGAGGAGTTTTTGATGAATTTCCCACTGGAGTGGACTTCTGATGATATCAAAAAAACCGCCAAAGCCCTTTCCAAAGTGGGGTTTGCTGGAATTACGCAGTGCTGCGACATACTCTAGATGCAATATTACACTCATGAGGCTACTTACTAGTTAGTACTGGACTTTTGACCAATTTACTCAACTTGATGTAATAAAGTCTCTTATGCTACTTACTACTACCACTAGTATTATCTTTCTTTTCTGGAGGCCTTTACTATAATGCTTAAACCACAATTTTAGACTTGGGTTTTCAATTTCTGCATTCTTTTTCCTAAAAATTTGTAAATTTGTTACTTTCACTTTTGTTTATCCATATATCTCGTGGGCTGATTGCTGTCTCTGTTCATTTAACAAAAATGCTTCATTGGCTAAATACATGTAATGATGGGTTGAGCTTTCATTGTACAGGTTAAATCCGGGTAATGATGGGTCGGTTACCTAGGCTAACTATATTTTTTGGTCAGTTGAGCTTTATTATACAGGCTCTAAATACATGTAATGATGGGTTGAACTTCATTATACAGGTTAAAATCCATGCAATGATGGGTTGGGTTGGGTTGGGTTGGGCTTAATTACCTAGGCTACCTCCATTTGATGATGGGGTGGGATTCATTACTGTTTATACAGGCTAACTCCATGTAATGATGGGTTGGGCTTCATTACATAGCCTAACAACAATGAGTTGGGCTTCAATCCCTTTTAGTTCACAAAGTTGCTGTATATGTTAAAACCTCATGCTTTGTATTATTATTAGTTTGTAACTTTGTAGTACTGCTCTAGTGAACCACAACGTTGAAGTACAGGAAAGGATAGGTTGACAAAGGGGTCCATAACAAGAGGAGGACATAGGGATGATAACTTGTACCGCACAAATTAAAATTTTGGTGGGAAAGCGAGCTCTGAGCTAAATGCGAGTGAGAGAGGTTATGGACTTGAAGTAGCATGTAATGCCAGAGGGTAAAGAGAGAAGGCTGAAGAGAAGAGGCTAAGGGAGGGGCTGCTGTAATGAAATGAGACGAAAGTAATGAATTATTTGGGAGCTAAGGTTATTTGGGAGCTAGGTAAGTAATAAGTATATTTGATATTGTGTGTGTGTGTATATATATATATATATATATTATTTACGAACGGTTCGGTTCGGTTTGGATTGGTTAACGGTTTGGATCGGTTAACGGTTCGGTTCGATTTTTTCAAGATCCAATCCGTTAACCGAACCGCAAATACCTGATTACAAATTTTTCAAACCATCACCGAACCATGAGATCTGAAAACCAAACCGAACCACACGGATAAGATTGGTTCGAACCGAATTGACGGATTATTTGCTCACCCGACTCCCGCCCCTTAATTGTAATGTTGATGCATTTTCTAGGATTATCCAAGGGATACTAAAATTTATAGATTTCTCTAGAGTCCACAAATGACAGGTAAAAAATATGTTTACAAAATATTTAGGACCTAAAAGATGAGAAAACAATAAATAATTATAGATTTTATTGATATGTGTACAAAATATTTAGAATATAGAATATTAGAAAATAATAAATAATTGTAATCGTTTTAGAAAAATAAAAAGATCTAAGGAGATGTGAATTAGCTATATATACCCTAAACGGATGCCTGTAAGGAAAGCTGAAATATCCGATTTACTCTTCTATAAGTAATATTCTATTATCTTTGATGAAAAATAAATATTCTTTTATCTTTGAGTAAATGAATATTATTTGTCAAATCTTAAAATTCAGTCCACTAGAGTCTAAATAGATGTAAGATGTTACCATCAAACCATATAATAAAATTATTTATAAAAAAAAAAAAAAAACCAATATATGTACACTGCTACTCAAAATGTAGTTTTAAAAGTGCCCTTATTACACTAAACTCCCCACTAATATCAAAATTTGCACAATACCCTAATTTTTTTTAAACATTTGTTTCTAAGGGTCCGTTTGGATGGCGATAACGTTATATGTTATGATTTGGTATGATATGAAAACAACCGTTTTGGTATTGGTATGTTTTTAGTAGAAATCGGATCCATGTTTGGTAACGATTATTTTGTTTTTTATAATTGTATATCAAAAACATGAAAACGCGTTTGATATTGTCATGCGTTTTAAGGAATCTAAAAACAAAACACGTTTGAGAAGTTAGTTTTGTTGTCAAATATTCTGAATCAATAACAGAATACCTGTTTGGTAAAAACTGTTTTGTTTTTGTTTTGAAAAATTATATATATGAATACAATTACAAGTTTATATGCAAATAGTTCATTTTTTTTTTATAAGTAAATATAATTTGTTTAAATTAAAATTTTAAAAAAATATTGTGCATTTAAAGAGTTGGGAAAAAAAATTATGAATAAATTTACATGTATAATGGCAACCAAACACTATACATCTTTTCCTTTCTGTCTTTACTCCTTTCTTTCCCTCCTCGATATGCATCAGACTTTAACACTTTCCTTTTCATGCTTTTCTGTTATTTCTTTTTCCCTTTCCTTCCTTCTTTGTTTCTTTTTTTTTTGTTAAATTTTGTCCTCCCCTTTTTTTCCTTGATTTCGATTTTGACATTTATTATGTGGTTGGGTTCTTTAAATTCAGTTCTCAATAATTCAAAAAATAAAAAAATGTTTTACAAACTGTCCACCAGGCAATAGTTTGTTAGTTTTAATAATCTTGACAGAAAATTAAAAGAACAGAAATGGAAATGCAAAGATAATGGGAGAAGAATGACTGCATTTCAATCTTTTGAAAGAGTCCTGTATTGAATTTAACATCTCAACGTAAATAACAAAATTTATCTCAAATCAAAGCAGTGAAGATTCCTCTTATTTGTACATTTATTACAACAAAATTTATGTACATTCAAAATGAGACCATACAAGTGAAATTCATTGCAACCATTTGTACATTTATTACAACAAAAACAAGCCTTTTTCTCAACTACTTGAGTTGGCTACCATTTTTAAATCTATTCTGTTGCTTTTTCCCGCCTCTTGAAAAGGGAGGGAGCAGGCTGATCAAAAGAGAGAAAAAATCAGACATATCCAAAGCATGGTACCCAACTCTTGAGGTGGATATCCAATGTAGTTTAGGGTTGAGAGACACTGATTTGTAAGCATGAGCTACCCAAAGGAGAAGCCTTATTTCCTAGTAGCAAAATATAAAGCAAAATTAAATTAAATTATTAATATTTTATTTTAAAAAAATTCGGCATGATTTCCCCTTAAAAATGGACATTTCCAAAATTTCAGAAAATAATAAATACAAGGGACACCGCCCACAAAATTAATTCAACAAGGAACACCGCCGATAAAATAATTTCAACAAGGGACATTACCCACAAAATTCATATAACAAGGGATACCGCCCACAAAATTATTTCAACATGGGACATCGTCCATAAAATTCATTTAACAAGGGACACCGCCCACAAAATTATTTCAAGAAGGGACACTACCCACAAAATTCATTTAACAAGAGACACCGCCCACAAAATTATTTCAACAAGGGACACCGCCCATAAAATATAATTTTTTAAAGCGGCACCATCCACAAATCTAATTCAAGTAAGATAAAGGGACACCGCCAACAAAATTATTTCAAGAAGGGACACCGCCCACAAAATTCATTTAACAAGGGACACCGCCCACAAAATTATTTCAACAAGGGACACCGCACACAAAATTCATTTAACAAAGGACACCGCCCATAAAATTATTTGAACAAGGGACACCACCTACAAAATTCAATTGACAAGGGACATAGTCCACAAATTTAATTTAAGCAAGATATATCTAACCTTTTTTTAGGCTAAGTTGCAAATTTGAAGTGTAAATGATCTCATGCAAAACAAAACACATGAACAACATTAGAGAAAAAATAAAATAACACATGGTAGGAATGAAATAATTATAAGTAGTAAACAAGATATATCTAACATTTTTTTAGGCAAAGTTACAAATTTAAAGTGTAAATGACCTCATGCAAAACCAAACACATGAACAACATTAGTTATTACAACTAAATAACACATGGTAGGAATGAAGTAATTAC
>JAOTQH010250615.1:0-11924 GCA_025631255.1 Cornus kousa | reverse complement strand
GAAACATAATATATATATATATATATATATATATCACGTAAACAAATCCCTCCACCACATGTCTTAACAAATCAACACCCATTAATATCTCTTCCTTTCTTTTCAATTTCAGCAGGCAGCAAGCTCCTAACAGACACCACACACACACACACACACACACACACATATATAATGTAACAAAATTAATTCCACCCATTAATTTTCAATTGGGTAAATCACCAAGTATCCAATCAAAATTAAATCATCAATTTTGACAACTAAAAAATCATGAAATAAAATTTAAAATCTTAAAAAATTCGAGTTGTCACAGGTACTTTACATACTATTGAAGTGTCCATGTAACATTAGCATAGCAGGGCTACCTGAACCTGCCTTGTCCCAAAACTTTTCAGTTGCAGTTCTTAGAGCTTTGTGTGTATCAAACCCATGCTCAAGTTAGCATCGCTACTAGTTCGTTTTGGTTTTTTCTTCCTTTCTTCCTTCCTTCCTTCACTTGCTTTCTCTATTCCCTTTTAACTTCTGCTTCTTTCCATGTGGTCATTGATTATTGCCCATATTTTGTGACACTAGCCTTGTCCTTAGGGATCCTCAGCTTTTGAGAACTAGTACACGAATACTCAGTCGCTGATTGTTGGCACTTGTAGTTAATATGCTAATGCATGATACATGGTGTTATGAATGCTCACTTGTATTGTTTATTGATTTCTTTGAAAAATTTATCTTTAACATATTTTGTTAATATTGTCTAAAGGTGCATCAAGATTAAATGGGTATCTACTGTTGCTTGTATTGCCTCCTTCACAAACAAAATCTCTCTATTTTTTCATAATCTAACACCATTGATTCTTTGCCTTTATTTAATATCTATATGTGTGTGTGCGTGCATGTTTCTTTTCAAGTTTTTGAGTGGTGTGAGTATATGCAAAATATTTTAAAGGCTTTTATGCTTGTAATTTAGAGCTTGAAATCTGAATGATGTGGCAACACTTTGACATTGTTGTAGGTATGCGACAGGTAGTGCACGCTCTGATGGCATGTTTTTGCTTTGTGGTGGAAGAGACTCCGCAGGCATGGTATAACCTATTGTTCTTGTGGGAACTTAAACTACTCAGTAATTGCTAATATTTTGACACAGAGGTTTACTATATTATATTCTAATTTGGATAAATTGTTACCATCATTTATATGCTATGTTCACACTGGTTCGCCATATGTGGATATTTGCTGACTTTATCGGTGGTCTAGTGTGCTGCCCGTCACCCGACTCCATTAAGTATCAAAACCTAGGAAAAAGAGAACAGCTTACATTTAATTAACTTAGAGCGCTTTATAATGAAAAATCGCCGTGAAAGGCACTCTGGTGTTGATTCTACTGATTTTTATTTTTTATTATTATTATTATTTTTTGTGTGCGTGTTGTGGGGGGGGCACGGCGGATGTTAGGTTGTAGCGTGCTATATGCTCCGACTATGGAAAGGTACCTTAAAACCTATAGATTTTAACTGTAGGCCTAAGATAGAACATACAGAATGCAACTTTAGAAGGACTAGGAGTACAAAATAGGAAATGGTGAAAATTAGGCCATAATTTACCAAAAGTGATGACTTTCCTTCCTTGGATCCATCATTGATGAGGTACGTGGGGGTTAGAGAAGACATTGCCCACAATACTAGAATGAATTCATGAAGTAAAAAAATGCTTTTGGAATTCATGAAGTATAATTGTCTCAGATTATTTGTTGTATGCATGCATCTACAGCCACTGGCGGATGCTTATGGACTCCTCATGCATAGGAATGGTCAGTGGGAGTGGACTCTTGCACCTGGGGTGTCTCCTTCGCCAAGGTATGAACATGCTGGGGTAAGTGATAACTGTACGCTAGAAGCTTATATCTACTGAACATTAGCCATATATATCTTCTTCTTCTTCTCGACCACACTTTCTGGTTTTTGGATTATGGATAGCTGATGGCATTCTTTATATCCTTTTCTGTTATTTTGAGAGTTCAGCTTTTTTAAATTTGATATTTTTCTAGTGTCAATGATCTTAATGTTGCTGGTTATCAGGTATTTGTTGGTGCTAGATTGCATGTTACGGGAGGTGCTCTTAGGGGAGGACGGGCAGTAGAAACCGAAGCAGCTATTGCAGGTATTTTAGGTTTTGCTTCCCGAACCCACAGAGGGAAGGATTATTGTAATTCATTTCAATTGTGGAAAACCTCAATCATGACCCTTTTGCTTGCATTTCTGCTCTGTAAGTATTGGACACTGCTGCTGGAGTTTGGTTAGATAGAAATGGGCTGGTGACTAACTCACGCACAAGCAAGGGACTGGCCGAGAACGATCCTTCTTCGGTGCTTATGCGTCGTTGCCGCCATGCAGCTGCGTCTGTTGGTGGCGAGATATATATTTATGGTGGTCTCAAAGGAGGTAATGACTGTACTTTTGTAGATGCGGAACTTAGAGTGTCTTTTTGTTAAGAAGATCTGGCAGTCTGAATCTAATTTCTAGGGTGGTTTCAACAACTGCAAGGACTATAATATCTTTTTGGGTAGATCACAAAAATGACCTTGTGAACCACTATGTTTGCAGATAGATAACTCCCTGATATGGCGTATAACCTCCGGAACTATACAAGAGTTCCATTTCGGACATGGCATCAGGTCGCTGTTACTAGTGACAGGAAGTCACTAGTTTTCCTTTCTTTTGTTTAAATATAAAAAGAGTGAAAAATAAAACCTGTGAAATACCAATTACATTCATAAACTGAACAGCATTGTTTTAATATTTATCTTCTTTCTTATTTCTCTTTCTTCATTTTGTAAATTTATATATATTTATATCTATAGTACATATATAGACACCATCTCATCTCTCCAATATGATGCTATCTCTACCCCAATCCCAGTCCACAGTGATCCTTCATATTCTTTGTTGTCACCTCTACTTTTTTTTTTGGAAAGGATAACCTGAAATAATCCATTAGGTTTTAGCTTATGTTAGAGGTCATTTTGTTTGAGACTTACCAAGGCACTCTATACCATAATGATCTTCATCCGTTCTAGGCTTCATACTATAATTTATTCTTATCTACTTTGGTAGTTAACAATCATTAAGATACTTTGTCTCTGGCTCCTCTATTCAGCAATAATAGCTCTCCCAAATCTGATCTATCGTGTGGTTCACTCAATTGTAAAGCAGGCCCAAAAATGGCTGTCCAACCTGTGGATTGGTTATTCAATTCCCACAAAAGAATGCTGATTTTTTCTTCCAAAGACATCACATAATGCATAATGGGCTGCCTCCCAATATTTCCTTTGCTGTGGGCATGATAACTCCCTTGCAAAATGAAATAGCTTAGCCACTGATCATGGAAGTCCCACACAAGCCCCAACATAGCCAAAGTAAAGGGCCACAACTCTATAGCAACATCATAATGGATAAGGAGATGGTAAAGTGACGCCCAATTCTTGTGCACATACATCACCAGTTGAGAATGAATTTTCCCTTCGCATCAAGAAAATCTTCACATTAAGCCACTGGTCACGTAGAAAATGCCATATTGGGCCATGCACTAGCCTTCCATATTCATTTTTCCATGGAAATGATCTCTATGAAGATCCAACCAAAGCATCGGATTTTGTTGCAGTACATGGACACTTCTTAAAGGCATATGCTTCAGGTTAAAATAAAAAATAAAATTAAAGGCATATGCTTCAGTGCCCTGCTTATCTGCTTCGCATTCATTACTGCTGGAAGCAATTAACTTCCACTGATACAAATAATATTGGAAAATGAACAATGATACGGATTTGGTTCTGCATCAGAGTAATTTTTAATCTTGATGTTATAATTTCAATGTTTCACTTCCCTTGTTTTTTTGCATCATATAATTCTGTTATGTTACTAGGTGCAGACAAGATCTTAGATGACTTTCTTATTGCGGAAGATTCACCAATCCAGACTGACATTGATTCTCCTATATTAACATCTGAGAGGGCTTCAACTGTGACAAGTCCCAGAACAAAAGATTCCAATTTAAATTTATACGCCCAAACACCAACTTTAGCTGGCAGGCTTGATATCCCCTCAAATGGTGGCACGAGGTTCTATTCTGCAGCTGACTCTATATATCTTCATGGGAATTTTAAAGGAACTTTCTCTAAAAATTTTGTGGCACGTTTTCATCTTTAGCAGCATGGATAAAAAATCTATGGAGAAACTGGCTGAGGCTTCTGCTGCTGAAGCTGAGGCTGCTGCTGCTGTCTGGCAAGCTGTGCAGGCAGTATCTACCACTGCTGCAGAAGAAACATCTCTATCAGATGACAGCTCACTAGTTGCAGAAACTAATTCGGAGGGTAGTGAGACCGAATTAGATGTTCGCCTTCACCCTAGAGCTGTATGTTCTCTGCACCTATGTTTTATATATCGTGTTCCATTCATCTTCAAGCTGTGACATTGTGCTGTTTATGATGCTACAGGTCGTAGTAGCTAGAGAGGCTGTAGGAAATCTGGGTGGGTTAATTAGGCAGTTATCCTTGGATCAATTTGAAAATGAGAGTAGACGGATGCTTCCCTTGCATAATGACCTGTCATATCCTACCAAAAGGTTCACCAGGCAGAGATCTCCTCAAGGCTTGCATAAGAAGGCAGGCATTACCAAACTTTTAATTTTAATGTTCGTTTTTGAAAAAATGGAAAAATATTGTTTTGGGGTGTTCCTTCATTAGCATTGGTTTCTTGCACAGGTTATTTCTTCTTTGCTTAGGCCTCGCAACTGGAAAGCTCCTGCTGACAGGAGGTTTTTTCTGGATTCGTATGAAGTGGGTGAGCTTTGCTATGCTGCTGAACAGATCTTTATGCAAGAGCCAACAGTTCTTCAACTGAAAGCTCCCATCAAAGTATTTGGTGATCTTCATGGACAGTTTGGTGATTTAATGCGGCTGTTTGATGAATATGGATTTCCTTCCGCTGCAGGAGATATAACGTAAGTTTGATATTGGACTGTAAGCAATATCCAATATTTTCCTCCCATTTCACTTCTGGGAATAAAAGAGACAATTTTGGGAATTGTTATGTGCTGGTTATTTGAGTTCATGAACCTTTAGAAGTGACACATCTATGTTTGGAACATACTCTCTTTAGTATGATAGTATCAAAGATATTATGCTCTAATTTTTTAATTTTATCATACTCACACAAGTTGTTATATCATTAGAATATGTAGTTGATGTGATATGTCACTGTGCCCTTAATATATAGATTCAAGAGTTGCTAGAGACCTAAAATAGCCTTTTAAACAATAGTATTTTGTACATGTGATTTGAATAAGAACATTTTTCTTTTCATATAATTTTACTGATTGCCCAATTTACCTTGTCCTTTTGGCGTCTTTCATCTTGAAATGGTATGGTTCTCTAGTGGATGAGACTAATTAATTTTATTACTATAATTATGGAGGAATGCATTGACATCTAGAGATTTTGTGATACATTTTAATTACGACTTTATTAAGGCTCTAGTTACGGTCAGATGCCAGGCAAGTGTGATGACTGGGCATCCTCATAATAACTTTGTTGACTATCTTGGCTTAATAAATTTTGTAAGACGGGAGAGCTTGAAGAGGATTTGAAGATAGGGTCAGATGAGGATATATAGAGGTTGAAAATGATGTAAAATTTTCAATGGATGTGGAAAGGTTGGATATGCAATTAAAATAATTAAGAAGCATAAGTAGGTGCAAGTTATGTGAACTTGATTGCGATGGTTTGGTTGTAGTCCAACACATTTGATCTCGTATAATTATATTTTGTTTTAAGTCCAAAACATTATCTAGATCGTCTAATCTTAAGATTGGGAATCGATAATATTTGAAAAATGTAGGAGGAGACGCATAGAGTTGGTGAAAGACATTAAATTATGAACCTTCAACTGAATTTGCTGATATGGAGCCAGATTCATGCTTCTGTCAGAAATAAAATAAGTAGGCCATGGCACAATTTTTCTTAAAGCAACATATGGAGCAAACTAATTTGAAAGATCCTTCATGGAAAAATTTTAGGAAAATATTATGCAACTTAATTTAATATCAGAAATTAGAAGTCAATGTTGGTTGAAGTAAGGCACCGTAACTATCAATCAAAAGTGTTGAGTATGCTATATTCTTTTAACAGGGTTCTGTCAGAATAATCCAATATTGTACATGTCTGATGCAAGCATAGAATCATCTGTTTTGGGGAAAAGGTTTCGAATGCTTGACACATGGGCAGACTTTTACTTTGATGACAATGATTATGTTTTGGAAATGCTGTGTAATTAGGATCCATATTTCAAGCTAAGCAACCCATACTTTTCACCCACGCCTGAATTTAAGCTAATCTCTTGACTGCAGCTGTCAATCTAGAGTTCAGATAGCTTTGTGCTTAGGTCACTGAAGTGCTACACATTGTGCTGTGGGGTTCAATTCTTGTTTCTGATTAGGTGTGGACGTAAAAACTCTTAGATAGAAGCTATAATTCTTGGCATGAGGGTGATGGGGAGGGTTATTGCCTCAGAGGTGATAGTTATGACTCGTTGGCCACTTTGCATATGTCCATGCAGATATTGCTTTAGCCCGATGTGGATATTCTTGACTGTTCCTTGAAATGGTCCCATTGATTGGATGCTTTTAGCTATTAGCTACATTTGTAAATTAAGAATCTGAATAAATACTTCTGTAAACCTTTTGCTGGCCTTGCTTTATAGACACTGTTTTCTATATTTCAGGTATATTGACTATTTGTTTCTGGGTGATTATGTTGATCGAGGACAGCACAGCCTTGAGACCATCACTTTGCTCCTTGCTCTAAAGGCAAGCCTCTGCCTTAACTATTATAGTAATTGGTTTTGTCTGGCCACTTCTTCTTTTTTTTATCTGATCCCGATGGTCCTTTGTTATAATTTCCAGATCGAGTTTCCTGACAATGTGCACTTAATACGAGGGAATCATGAGGCTTCAGATATAAATGCGCTCTTTGGTTTCCGTCTTGAATGCATTGAGAGAATGGTATAGATTAATTGCAAACAATTCTCTTTTGAAGGCTGTAAATGTAGTAACAGTAACTGTGTATGCAGGGAGAGAATGATGGGATTTGGGCATGGACGCGGTTCAATCAACTTTTCAACTATCTTCCGCTTGCTGCACTTATTGAGAAAAAAATTATCTGTATGCATGGTGGCATAGGGAGATCTATACATTCTGTAGAACAGATAGAGAAATTAGAAAGACCAATAACAATGGATGGTGGATCTATCATTCTAATGGATCTTTTATGGTATGTTTTAGCTCATTTTGTACTTAATAAGTTTCAATTCAATGTTGTCTACATTATTTCATGTTTTGCACAGGTCGGATCCGACGGAAAATGATAGTGTAGAGGGTCTGAGACCAAATGCTAGAGGGCCCGGTCTTGTCTCCTTTGGGGTACGTATGTTATGATTCAATGTACATACTCAGAATGGGCATGTGATTTTATTTTCTCATTTAGCAATTCATGTGTCTTGTATGTGTGGATGACATGCAGGATGCCTCTTCTTTTGCCTTGATATTCTTGATTTTTAAAGATCCTCGATTCTCTGACCTCAAGGATGTAACTGTTGAAAAATTTATATTCCATTACTCAAAGATTGGTGCTAAACTGTATGGGTAGCAAGACACTGTTCATTCTTGATGTGATAATATGGTAGATACTCCATAGATGCCTGTTACCTTTATGGTTAAAGCCAACAACATTGACCCAGGGAAATATAAATAAGATTTATTTCTAATCTATTCCCATTTTAACCACATCCTTCAATATTTAAGAACCCAAATAAGCTATGTGGTAGTTACGGAGCAAACTTGGTAACTTAATTACGAATTGCTGGCTGTTTAAAAGGTGTTGATCTAAATTTATCACTTTGGAAAACTTGGTTTTCTGGTCGTGTACAAGTCTTAATACTATTTTATAAGGGATCTGATATTGGCACTCCAACATTGTATATAGCACTCCACTCTTATTTTCTTTTAAAATAAAATTACAAATAAGTCCCTACACCACACATTATATTTTTTAATGCCATAATTGCCCTTAATGGGTTTTGATCAATCTTCTCTTTACGGGTCTGAGTTATTTCAGTTTTGTGTTCAATGCCACAGATTTCCCATCTACTAGGATAATGACATGAACATACAAAATTATCTGAATCAACAAACTCCACTATTTCCCATACAAGAAATACAACTACAAATCAGGCCTTTGATAGCCAATGACCATACAGTTCCCTAGACAAAACATTTCTCTCTTACTCTGATTCAAAACCCTCGGAGAGACTCTTAAAAACGATAGACCATTATATTCTTCTGAACTCTCCTCGATAAACAATGGAATCAACATCTTTATTTGAATATGTCAAAGCTAGCATAGGGATCGATTAGCCTTTATAGCAGGAAGAGCTTATGTAATATAAGGTCTCTTCGGGCTCCGGACAGAAACAAGTTCTGTGCTATGAAGATGAAACATGGTATTCCCCAGCCGCTGCCCTTCTTCCAGATATTTAGTTTTTGTGGCCTATGGTAGATTTAACTTTTGATATAAGCATCCTTGTATTCTAAACGTTTTGACTTCACCCATGAATTTTATTATGCTAGTGAAATTCACCTTCTCTCTACAATGTGTGGATGATGTTAGTGAGAGAAAATAGAGTCAGTTTCTAAATCAAACTCTGTTTCAAATGGTGTGATTAATTATGATTTTCTCATCAGTTGTAATTGATCAAAAGAAAATAACCTCTAATTTTAATAATCCTCCAAAATTCATCACACCCCTTCTCTCTCACACACACGAATCTCTTAAAACACAAAACACATCCTTTTCGTACACACATGTGGACACACACACGTGTGTATTTATGTATTCTATTTGATACCCTGAATTCAAATTAGTATATCAGGATTTGGGTGAAGGTGCATCCGCTGTGTTGTATCACGCAGAAAAGTTCGGGGATCAGAGACCAGTGAACAGAGGTGGTGTTATGATTCTCGACGGTAAAGAGTTTTTTAGAGAGAGAATGTGAAAAGCGTTTTAGAGGAAGAAACCTAAGAGAGATTTTGTATGATTGAATATTTAGATAAAGTGAAATAGAGAAGATGAAGGACAATTATGGCATTAAAAAAATTTATAAGAACAAAGCATCAAGTTTAGGGATTTTTTTATAATTTTTTTTTTTAAAATAATAGTGGAGTGCATGAGTACTTTGTTGGAGCGCCAATATCAGCGGCCTTTTTATAATACTTGCTATAAAATAAATGTGCCCTTTCAGTAATTCATTTTGTTAGAGTAAATAATTTCAGTATGAGCACGCACTTGTGGACACTGTTTGCTAATCATGAAAAGTTCCACACTCACATATGCATTTAGTTCTATCATTAGACCATAATCTATTACCATTACTTGCAGCCTGACCGGGTCACAGATTTCTGTAAGAAGAACAAATTACAACTCATTATAAGAGCCCATGAATGCGTTATGGACGGGTTTGAACGGTTTGCTCAGGGGCAATTAATCACTCTTTTTTCGGCAACCAACTATTGTGGTAAGCAATGAAAGGTTCGAGTTTTTTTTTTTCCTAGTCCTGTCATTTGCAGTCTAATTGGTTAAAGCATCTAGGGACCGCCAACAATGCTGGAGCAATACTGGTAATCGGCAGGGGGTTGGTTGTGGTTCCAAAATTGATTCATCCTCTGCCACCTCCCCTTCATTCACCCGAGACATCTCCAGAACGTGTCACAGAAGACACATGGATGCAGGTAAAATTTGTTGATAAGTCTGCATTTTCTTTTGGGCAGCTAGGCCTTTTGATATGTTGGATTCAAATCCAGCCATAAAACACAAAATTTGTTTGGTTGGCTCATAATATACCTTTGTTGGCTTGGCTTGGTCCCTGCAGGAGCTTAACATTCAAAGGCCACCGACACCCACTAGAGGTCGCCCACAGCCAGACCATGACCGGAGCTCACTTGCATATATTTGAAGTCTTATGATTGATTTACGTATTATACCATTTTCTGAAGTGGGAATCCCAAATTTACAAGGCGACATGATGGGAGCCAGTTCATGAACAAGGAATTCCGTCATATTTTACAATAATACAGTAAGAAGTGTTGTGTTTATGAAGATACCGAGTGTTTGGAAGAGGAGGGTTCACTTGCTCACAGCTTGAGAATGGTAGAACAGTTAGCTGGTAGCCAATGCATGTTGATCATACTTCCCCCGAACCAAGTCTTGGAAGAGGCGGCTTCACTTGTGTACACATAGCTTCAGGATGTTGTAAGTATTTGCTGTTAGCCAAGGTGTGTTAATCGTGCTTTCCAATTATTTATTTGTACTCCAAAGATAGTATTTGTATTATTAATCCAGTGGAGGTGATGGGGAGTTCCCTCAGTGTCCATAACAAAAAAGTACGAGTAAAAGCGGTCATATAGGTTTGTGTATTGTGATATAATTGAGAAATCAAATTACACATATCTTCTTTGTGTAGTGGTCAATATCACCAATGTATGTATATATAAAATATCTTTTTTATACATACATATATATATATATATATAAATCTACTTTGTGAAGGGTGATGGACACCATGATTTCTCATGTCAGTTCACTGGTGTGGCTGCTAATTATGTTATTGGGTTGTCTATCTCTCATCATTTATTTGATTTTAGATCAAGCTCATGGTAGAAGCTGGGATTTCAATATTTTGTTTACGAATTTTGATGACTTCAAGCATTCATGCATTTATTGAACTGTTATTGCTCATGTACACACATGAGCTTGGTGTATATTAGTAAATTCATATATATACATTTGTTCGTTTTAACAAAGCTATTGACTGTTGCTTTGGTTTTTTTTTTTCTTTCTTTTCCTGAGAAATTACTCGCACACTTTTTACCTTGATCTCTTCCCGTTGCCTTAAAAGGATTAGGAGATTTACTTGCTGGTGTTGTATTGGTCAACACTTGGTTCTTTTTACACTAATTTGATCATTATAAAACAGTCAACTATATATCTGACTTTTCCCCCTCCTCGTTATATATCTGAAATGAGTGCTTCTGTTGAAGACATATATCTGCGCGCCTCCATTTTATTCTCTCTTCTTTATACTTGGGGTCTGATTATGAAACTCGTACAAGACATATATCTGCTCGTCTCCATTTTCTTCTCTCTTCTTTATATCAGTATGTAAGATAGCACATTACATACTGATATTTTCTCTAGTGTTTCACAGTATGGATTTTCATTATTGTGGACTTGGTATACTGGTTTTAGTAAATTCTTCTTGCAGAAAAGCTATTTAATAAAATCATTTTTCTGGATGAGCCGTGCTGTTTGTTGTGAAAACCGACATCCCCCACAGGCTCCTGTGAGTAGTCAGAGAGCTGTGAGAGAGCTGTGTTTCGGAATGTAAAGAATTCTTTTTATCTGATTTCTTGATGCAGAGATGCAATCCTTCCCCATCCACTCCACCCTTCAAATACACTGATCATCACCACACCTACCATGCGAATTTGCAGAATTAAGTCACAGTAGTATGAGGCTGATTTCCTAACTACAATATCGACAGATTAGTGATAACTGGTTCCAAATGGGTGGTTCTGATCAATGCCAAGATCTCTATCTTGTGACTGACAATGGACAGTCAGTGACGTATTCTCGTCTAAATTGTTGATCACTAACACTTGAACCCGAGATATGGTGACTGAATCTGAAATCATACATGATTAATTTTTGAAAAAGAAAATGAAATAAGTCGTACGTGATTCATGTCTTGGATATATTATTCTTGTTGATACTGAAAATATGACTCGCAGAAGGATCAAGAGAAGGTAAATTTGTTTCAAGGGGATCCAGG
>JAOTQH010250605.1:0-11924 GCA_025631255.1 Cornus kousa | reverse complement strand
TTTATTAAAAAAAAAAAAAAAAAAAAAAAAAAAAAAAAACAGAGAAATAATATTCTGGTGCCTCGATAAAATGGTTTAAACTAAAGCTTGGGAGTTATTTAATGTCAACAATCAATAAGAAATTTAGATTTTGTGCTGAAATCTACAATTTGGCAGATTTTGAATTTAATTGAGAAGAAGGTAACTCTTTCCCCTATTTTTTTCCCAAAGGCTCTGCAAGAACCCTTTTGCTTGGACATTGTAATGCTGATGAATTGAATATATTGTGATGCGATTTGAGTTCAAATGGCAACACCTAAAACTACAATATGTACTTCTTCAGTGAAAATCATCACCAAGATAGATATGTATAATAAGACTATCAATTTGAAGGTATGGAAAAGGAACTGATGTTGGCACTCCAAGAAGTGTTTCAGAATTTATTTATTATTATTATTATTATTATTATTTTATGATATTTGGATTTAAGCAATGGAGTGTCACATAATTTTTTCTTCAGAGTTCAACACCATTGATATGGTTACCGTAACAAGTATTACATTTTTCTGATAACTCTTTTACTTGCTTATGTAGTGATATTTCTTGTTTTGTTATTGCATTTATAGAATCAATAAATTATTTTATTCATAATTTTTAACTTACTATTTCGGACAATTTGAGTATCCACTAGTTTTAGAGTATAGGTACTATTTATTAGCTGACCGACCCTGTTTATTTGAGTTTAAGACAAGGATGATAATAATAGTGATGATATATATTTGCTAGTTGAAAATTTGATAGACTACTAATAATTCGGCTTGCTAATTAGAAGGTCGTATTATATGAAGTACAGGTTGATTACAAATTATTCACATGAATGTACATGCAAATTTCACCCAATCAAATAAAAATGACATCGCACATGTATAGAACACATTATAAGGCCACCTAGCCATATTTAGTAATATTGAAACAAAATTATTTTCTCCAGCTCTCTCTAGTGTTGCACTTCTTCTCCCATTTGTGAATTGGTCTAAAATATTATAAAAAGGGAGAGCCATAACCACAGAGAGCCTCCTAACCATGCTGGTTTCCATTTGACCGCCCAAATCTCATGAGTGAATCGAATGTTGGATCTACATTAATTTCACCTAAATTGCCCCATCTATCTTCTTAGATAGAAGTTCAGTTTCAAACCACAGCACCAGTGCTCTAGCTTGTTAACCCTTTCCTAGTGTGATTTCTATGTATAGTTAAGGATGACAATTTGTACCGTCTCGCTGGAGCCCTGCTCCGTCCCGCCCCTAATGGTACGGGTATGGGAGCCTTGCTCTGTCCCGCCCCTAATGATATGGGTCTAGGAACCATTTATGTACCATAGGGGTGGGTATGAATTTAGATTTTAAACCCGTCACGGGTTACAAGGTGGGTACGGGTTTTGAGAAACATCCGCCCCGTCTCGTCCCGCTCTTTAAACTTTTTAAAATTTTATTTTTTTTATACATATAGATGTATGTATGTGTTATAGATGTATGCACACTATTGTGTTCATACATATATATATATATATATATATATATCTCATTATTTACATTGTATAAAATTTATAGATTTTATTAATTTATTTATGTCGATAACAAAAAAAAAAAGAAAAAAGAAAAAGTAAATGTGGTGGGATAGGACAGGCACAGGTACACTCATCTCTTAACATGGCAAGTATGGATTGTGAAATTAAAACAACGTAGACTACTCAGCAATCATTCAATCAAGTCCTTAGTTTGTGCACATTTAAACTAACATTAGGTTATTCACATAAGGGATTTAATCATGCTAGTATTATAAGCCTTAAACATGTAACCACACAATCCATAAGTCTTCAAAACTACAATGGCCTTTGCAATAACAAGTTCACAATGTGATTGAAACTAAGCTACTACAAAATTATCAACATAAGAAATCCATTCATGCTAATATATAGTGAGTTTCAATTCCTTAATCACACAACAACATAGTATCAATTTCACAACTAATTCATTGGCAAGAAACATGTAAAAAGTCTATAGTTACGCTGTAATAAATCACTAGATTTTAATTCTCCACCAAATGAAATAACATCCATACAAGAAGTGAATCACATACAAGCCTTGAACAATATGAAACTCTAGGTTGTTTATATACAAATTTCATCTATATGCAACCCTAGAATTTAAATAACATGCATACAATATATATTAACCTAAAATAACACATTAGAACACAAAGGGGATGATCATAAAACACCCCCTACCTCACTAGAGAATTTTATCTCTAGAAACCAAGGGAAAATGAAAGCAAACTGGAACTCCAAGACAAGGTTTGGTAGACAATGGTGAGGGGAAGCTTTTGTCTTCCGAGTGCAAGACCAAAAGCTTAGTGGAAGACGGTTGAAAATAAGCTTCCAAGGCTAGGGTTTCAAGTTTCAATGGTGGCTTAGGTGAGAGGTGAGGAAGACAAAGTAATTTTACTAGAAATTTCACTAACTAATGAAGTTGTTAGGCACAAATACAATGCTAACACTACCTCTCTCTCTCTCACACACATACACAGATCACACCCCTCCACTTGTCATGATCCTGGGCATCCTCACAAGGTTCAATCACCACCCTCCACTTGTCATCATCTAATGCTTTCAAGTGTTTACAACCAA
The DNA here is from genome assembly GCA_025631255.1 of Cornus kousa. NCBI lineage: Eukaryota > Viridiplantae > Streptophyta > Magnoliopsida > Cornales > Cornaceae > Cornus > Cornus kousa. The sequence goes on along the minus strand of JAOTQH010250605.1, from coordinate 9,259 downwards.
AAGTCAACAAATGGTCTAATGAAAAGGTGACACTTGTCACACTTTTCAAAAATTACAAAAAGGTCCTTTTTCTAAACATCTCACAAAAATAATTACAAAAAGATCCCTAAGCCAAAATATCTCAAAATGTTAATTGCACAATTAACCTCGAAAACTAAAAATGTTTCCGAAGAAACTGTGCATTCATACCCTTGGGAAATGACATTAAACAAGCATGCTTTTCTGCACATTTTATTTAGGCATTAATAATAAATTAAATTAAGGTGAATGCATGCGATGTTGGAAAACATTTCCAAACACAAAAGCATAAGGTAACAAGAAAAGAATTGAACAACTAAATAAATAAATAAATAATGAATGTAAGAAAAAAGGACAAAGATGACATGGTCATCACAACCTCCCTTCCTTAGAGAGATTTCGTCCCTGAAATCATACACATCTTATAGAGAACAAAACAAGGACAAACCATAAGATCACGTCCAGAAATACATCATCAAGTACCAAAGGACAACTCCCAAAACCTCAAGATCAAACAAAAGAACAGGGAACTACAAAACTGTGAAACACGTCACCAACTAAATCAACATACGAATACAAAGACAATTACCAAAAGAACTCCAAAACAACAACGAATTGAATCAAGGTACCTCATAAAAGGTAACGTGGCAAAATGAATAGCAACTAGAACTCGCCCACAACGTACTCAAATGTATGGTAATATGACAGCGTCTAGAGCCCGCCCATACTTACTCATTAGTAAGGTAGAATTGTCGGCAACCAGCACATGCCCACAACACAAAAATTTGTACAGTAGTATGACAATATATAGCCCTAGTTAATAACATGCCCCCACTAAGTCTACCTATGAAACCTCTCGATATAAATGACATTAATGTCACAAAACAATAATTGCCAAAAGTACTATGGTAACCCGGTATTCTATAAGAGTTAGGGTATGGTCCAAAGATGTCTAGCCAGACCATTTTGGCCAATCCCAAAACTCTGACAACAATAACATTGACATCGTCACGCTTAAGGCCCTAAATTCTCAATACAAAGAAAATCGACAACTCAAAAATCATAGAACCTCTAAATTAAGTCACCTTAATCAAATCAAGACTCCTTAAAATTCCTCTATCAAACAACTCCCAAGTACGAATCCAAAGCCTGACAAGTCTATGCCCTGTCCCTGCTGCACATGTTGTCCCTGTCCTTGTCCCTGTCCCTATCCTGCTTTAGGACACTGCCTCGAAGTATGTCCAAACTCTCCACAAGTATAGCAACTACCCTGGAAAGTGCCAAATGGCCTCTTCTATTGGTTAGCCTATAACTGACCCTGTCCTGCCTGTGGTCCCCTATTCTGCTGCCTCTGAATATGTGCCTTATCCCTGTGAGCATCTGAACTACCCTTGTGCTTCCTCCTAGACTGCTGTTCTTAGAATTTGCCATTATCATTCTATTGGTGTCCATTGCCATTCCCTTTCTCAGCTGACTGATTAGCAGAGTTTCTGTCACCTCGCTTCTCACCCCTAGCCTGTCTGAATTCCATGGTCAACTGATATTACTGCAAAGTAGCGTCCTCCACCTGAACATAAGTAGTGTAGGCCAGACTACCTATAATAGCTCACTTAATAGATCATATAAGTCCCTTAACGAAACTATTATGTTTCTTCTCCTCTATATCCACCTACTCTGAAGCAAAAAGAGATAAGCGCGTGAATTGCTGCTCATACTCTGCCACTGTCATGTTCCCCTTATCTAGATTGAGGAATTATATCTTTAAAGCTGCCCTGACTGTATAAGGAAAATACTTCTCATCGAAGCAAGCACTGAACTAATCATAGGTCAATGACATCATCTCATTTGCGGTGGTAACTGACTCCCACCACTATAGTGCATCTCCAACTAGCTTAAAGGTAGCAAACATCTGCTTCTAAACCTCCGTGCACTGAACTATGCGAAGATGTCCCTCGATGTATATTTTCCACTAGTGAGCTGCTTTTGCATTGATGGGGCCTGCGATCTCAGGTGGGCTCCTCTTTGTGAAAAAACTCTTAGCCTTTTTCCCAGGGATCAATTTGAACCACTGGTGCTGGTATAGGTGCCTGCTGAACCTGTGGTTGATTCCGAAGTGCAGTTGTTACCTTTGCTTCTATAGCCCAAGCAATCAGGTCATTGAGATGAGGAGGATACTCTGGATCTCTGTCGTGATCCTAAGTTTACTGAATTTCTTCCTATTCTTTGTGAAACTAACCAACATCATCCTGAAACCCAAGCAATTGCTGCTCCACGACCATTTGCAGATGCTATAGGAGATATTGCTGCCTACGTGCCGCTCTCCTTTGTCACCTGTTTTCTTGCATGCTCTGTCCTCTTCTAGCATTAACCATTCCGTTAACACAAAAAGACAGATATCAGTACCATTTAAACCGAACCATAAAGGAATTCAACGAATCCTAAACTTAAGCTCTAAACAAGAGAATACGCTACGCAGAAGTCTTCATATGAAATAACCTTAGAGACACAGCACCAGGAGTGCTCTAATACCAATTGTGATACCCCTCGATTCTAAAGCCATGGGTGATCAAGTCCGAGCATAGATCTGAGGGATACCAAACAATTAAGTATATAAATGAACAGAAAATACAAAAAAAATAATAAAAAATAAATAATAAAAATTGAAAATAATTCTAAATAATAATCCTTAAAAATGCCAATAAAAAAAACTGACAATCCAAAACCTCTAATACTAATAACTCGAGAATCCATCTAGTGGACTCCTAATAAAATCCCAAACTAGAAAGTAAACTGAACAAAAGTAAATCCAAAACTAAAACATAAATAGCAGGCCTACATAGTCAAAAGAATGAGTGACCGTCTCTGCTTAGCATGAACAAGCTCTACGATTGGAACCGTCTGATACCTGAAAAAATAATAGTAGGTTAGGCCCACGAACAAGTCCTATTCTAACTACAATTCAAATAGAGACCCGATACATAGATACATCCTAGATAACTCAATAATATCTATCTAGTCCATATATATATATCCACACTAAGGGACTCTCACTGGACTACAAAGGGGGTCTCAACCTGAATAGAAGACAACATGCAAAACGCACCTGAGTGGGCATGAGTACTTAGACTTAATAGGGTACACCTCAACCATCATAGCCAGCTATGCATCCCAATGTATATACGCTCCCTAACCGTCAATCCTGAGACTCAGGCTTATATCAAGGTACCATAACCATATATTTAAAATCCATCCAAAACCAAAGTAGTGCCGCTCAACTGTTTGTTGCCTTAACACAACATAGAAGTAGGATTTAACCTTATAGTTAATCCATTCCTTTATTCCAAAGTAGGTAGGACTTAGTATATTTGAACTAATCCATCCCTAGTGTGCCACCGTCCCATACCGGCGCATACAATCCACAGAATCCATGCAATTGACAGAACATAATTTAAATAGTTCACCATTTAAAATCCAGAATAAGCATAAATAAAGTCTAATATGTATATGACCATATTATGCATTCAATATAAGATTTAAAATCATGTTCCAGTCATTTAAATTGCTAAAAGAAGATTAGGCAATTAAATCCTTTACATCCGTTAACAGCATGCAAACTTGTTTAAAATTTCATATTGTTCAATCCACTATCATATAGACATTAATTGTGCAATATGAGGTTTTAATATAGCATATAAAATGTTTAGAATCCTTAATAATAACCCAAAACAGTCCGGGAACCCCAAAAATGTCAAAACCGTGCTTAAAAACAGTTCCAGTATGTAATTAGGCAAGAGAGCTTGCTCTCAAAAATGGAGAGCAACCTTGCACACATAGGGAGCCAGCTCCCCTAACCTTGGAGCTGGCTCTATGACTTAGGGAGCCGGCTTCCTCAATCCATGGAGCTGGCTCTCTCTCTCATAGAGAGCCTTGCGCAAAAATATTTAGGGAGTAGGATCTAACCCCTTGGATGTGATATCCCTCGATTCTAGAGCCACGGGTGATCAAGTTCGAGCACAGATCCGAGCGATATCAAGTAATTAATATATAAACAAACAAGAGTACAAAACTGAAAAGAACTCTGAATGTAAACAAAAACCTCCAATGACAAAACTTTTAATAATATTTAACTTTCCAATACGTATAACTCGGGAATCCATCTAGTGGACCCCTAATAATCCCAACTGATAAAAGTTTACAAAGATCAAAATTCAAAACTAAAATCAGAAAGAACATCCTGTATAGTCGGAAGAGTGAGTAACTGTATCTGCATCATCACGATTAAGCTCTAAGCCTGGTACTTATGAACACCTAAAAAATAAGAGAGTGGTTCAGGCCTACATACAAGTCCTATTCTACTACGATCCATACAGTAATCAGATACGAAGATACATCATAGATAGCTCAACAATATCTATCTAGTCCATAATTATATATATATATATATATATATCCACACTAAAGGACATTCACTGGACAATTGTAGGGGTCTCAACCTGAATAGAAGGCAACATGCGAAAATGCACCCAAAGGTGGGCATGAGTGCTTAGACTTAACAGGGTACACCTCAACCTACTATAGCCAGCTACGCATCCACTGCATATACGCATCCTATCCAACGAGTCTGAGGCTCAAGCTCATCTCGTGGTACCATAACCATATATCTAAAGTCCGTCCAACCAGAGTAGGTCATTCAATAATTCATTGAGCTGACATACAACATACAAACTAGTTAGTCACTCAACTTATTCAGTTGATATGACTTAACTACCATCCATTAATCCAGGAAGCCATTCAACTTAGTCGCAGTTGATCTGACTTAGTCACAATTATGATTCAATATTTTTCAATCCATTCCTTTAATCCATTAGGTTAGGTTTAGGTGTTTTGAGCTAAACCATCCCTAGTATGTCACCGTCCCATACCGGTACATACAATCCTCCATATTCATGTAAATTACAACACATAAATAATAAGCTAGTAATTTACAGTCCAAAAATCATAATCCAAATCATTACAGAAAAGTATTTAATATTTTAGCAATATAAATCCAAGCATTTAACCATATAGTTACAGGAAACGATTTAATAATTCCATAACTAACATCCAAAGCATGCATAGATAAAATCTAATATATCAATGACTCTATCATCCACTTAAAATAAATCCTATAATCATATTATAGTCCTATAAATTAATAAATTAATTTAAGCAATTTAATTCTTTCCATTCGGTAACAGCGTACTAAGTTGTATACTTGTATTCTATTTTATCCTTTAGCACCGAGCCATGCACTATGCCACAAGTCTAATTTTTTAATTAAAATACTTCATTGTGCATCTAAACATAATTTACAATCATGTTATAGCATCTTAAATTATCAAATTTAAACTAGACAATAAACTTCCTTCCAGCCGTTAACCGAAAGCAAAGTTTTCAATAGGCGTACTGTTAATTCTATTAAAACTAAGGAGGTAATTTATGCAATTAAATACCTTAATTACATGTTAAATTAATTATTGAAAAGCCCATTAAAGTTTTTAAAACTGTTTAAGAACCCCAAGTGCCCAAACAGTAGCTAAAAAGTCACTGTACGCGTTAAAAATGAAAGAGCCTGCTCTTGGAAAAATAGAGCAGGCTCAAATCAGCATAGAGCTGGCTCTAAACAATCTTGGAGCCTGCTCTAAATAGGTGGGAGCCGGTTCTTGGCATTCCAGAGCCGACTCTCTTTCCCCTTGTGAGCCTACTCTCTATTTCAGCTTCATTTCTGACCTCTGTTCCAACTTCGGCCAGTTGCAACCTTTCTGTTTAGTTTTAAAACTAATATAGGAGTCTTATTTAAGCCTAGAAATTAAACAAAGCCATTAAACTAGTATGCTTGAAGAATAACACTGAAACTAATTTAAGAAATTCCAATTCTATTCCAACCCCTCTGTTCCTCTTCACCACTAAACTTAAGGATCTTATATCATCCCAGTAACATCCCCATGGTTCGTTTACAGTAGTTGAAATCAATTACAAAGTCTAAAGTTACAACAGAGTTAACATGCTTACAAAAAATAACCGGAACGAGACATATAGAAATTGTAACAGTTTTGATTTTAACATGAACAAATCATTATTATAACATATATTAAACATGTAAATTTCAGTTACTGATTGATTAGACCCTAAAGACTATCTAGGTGTATAGAACACGAGCCAAAGAAAAGGAGGAAGAAAAGAAACTTACCTATAGTTTTGGACTCAAAACTTTATCGCCGTCTTCCTAATTTCCGGCAACCATTGATCATCTTCAAGCCTCCTATGGTTTTGGTTTAATCCACCACAATCCTTCCTTGGTCCTCTTTGTTCTCCTCCTAAGCGTTGTTCTATTTTCTCTCGCTCGGTTTTCTCACAAGTCTCTGTTATCTCTGTATCTTTGGTACATGAGTAAGGTTTTTCTAACCCTTGATACAGACTATAACTATGTATATATAGACACAACTATAACCTAAGTTCAATGGTAATATAAGATGGACCACCCTATATTAAACCCTAACCGCCCACATAAACATATTAGATACCTATATGACGTCTCAAATAAAACCCTAATTCAAAACATATTTAAATCCTCAGTTAACTTATTTACATAATTAACCTATTCAAATTAAACAATTAACAAATAATTCAATTTAATAAAAAACAATAATTAATTAAATAACAGAATTAAATTCAATTAAATCAAATAAGTCACATAATGCAAATAATTCAAGTAACAAAACAATTTAAACAATTAAAATAGAACAAACTAATTAATCAAAATTTCAAGACTATCCTTTTTAAAATTAGGGACATTACAGGTGCCTTGGGTCGGATTGCACTAACGGTTTGGAAGTTGAAATAAAAATGTTTTGAAAAATGGGGAGTGACATTTGCATAATATTGCACTTCATGACATTGTGGTAAACTTGTGATTGGTTGATATTTGCTACATACTTGTTATTGTGGTTGATAATGTGCGTTTCCCTATAGCATGATCCCATTCACTTTTTATCTATTCATTGTATGGATTCATGGGGATATAAAAAGTGTGTCTTAGACACTTCTTACTGAGCTTATGCTCACCCCATTATTTTTAACATTTTTTCAGGACACAGAAAGAGGTGGCGGACGATAATCCACCACAATTTTAGACGAGCTTGGAGATCTATTTTATTTTGCTATCTTTTGTATTCGAATTCTAATATTTTGTAAATGTAATCTTAACTATTTTATGAAACTTTAGTTTAATTGGTATAATGTTTTAAGTTATGAACTTTTAAATTTTAGCTACATTTTATGGACTGTAACTCTATGTAACTAAGGTGTGTTCCTTGTTTGGATGAAATGGAAGAACGAGACTTTTTATATGTACGTAATCATTTTGGGAATGTGGTATAATATTTGTATTGTGCGTTGAGACAGGATATATTACTTTTAAGCCCAATGAGGCTATTGCATTTTTATATATTTTAACAGGTTATAGAGGGACTTTTTTTGCGGAGGTCATGCCGAAATTTTTTATATTTTATTATTATTATTATTTTGGTATCTTTTGGGTCGTTACAAAAATATATTCCCAAATATATATATATATATATATATATATATATATATATATTATACAGCCCATGATGGGATAAATGAGTTACTATAATTTTGGGGGCCACGACACCATAAACTCTGAATATAGAAGGGAAGTTTCAAGAAGAGAAGTTGCAGGGGTTATGGACACCAATCCACGTTAAAAAGAATGTTGAAATTTAATTAGGAGTTCATGGCGTCGTGGAGTCTAAAGTCATAAAGGAAAAGGAGTATGGGTGATGAATTGCATCGTGGATATATATATATATATATATATATATATATATATATATATTCATGCATATATGCACACTCACGATGAGGAGAAGTGGTTAATTTTGGACACGATGCCATGAAAGGAAGAAAGTCCAGTTGGAAGAGGTTACCTAAAGCCAAGGAAACGTGAATGTGTGTATAATTTTTATATACATGCGTTATATATATAGAAGTTATATAAAAGGAAAGATTTTAAAGGACGTGGGATAAATGATTAAACAAAGTACATCAGTTGAAAGTGGTGGTCTTGCATATAACTACCACCACTAACTGAAGTGGTTGTCGAAAAATGTAGATAACAGGACCACTAAAATCGTGCTTGAAGAAAGGAAAACAAGAAGACATGGAGCATGTGTCAGTTCATGGAGAAGACAAGTGGAAGACCTACTTGAAAACTATCCACGATATAAGTTCATAGAAAAGAAAAGGGACATGGCTCAAGTGAAACCTTAGAAGAAATCTACAGTAAGAAAGAAGGAGGAAGAAGATGGTGACAAAAATGAAAGGAACTGTCGAGAATATGGGACACTAGGCAGCATAGGACTAGGCCAAGTGGAAGTTGCTGAAGTCGCCACATCTCAGCTGCTGCATGTAAGGAAGTCTATAAATAATGTATTAAGGATTAACTTGTGAACCCTGCCTGCTCAGCCCACAACACATCATCTCTGCTATTTCATGTACCTTTCATTTTAACAATGAATTTGCATTATGTCTGTGACGTTTCCGATTTTTTTGCCATTTTAAAATTTTTCCAGAATTTTGTAACCGCAAGGGTATTTTGGTCATTTCACTTCTTTTCCGGAATTGTGGTTGGGTCCAATTGCATTTCGTGCAATTTAAATTAAGTGTTAAGTTGTATTTGTGTGCACTGAAATTGTTATGTGGTATGGCAAAAGGAATAAAGAAAATGGGAAAAGAAAAGAAAAATCAAGTGGTGGGACCCACCACCCACCCACACATAATGGGCTAGAAAACCCATTTCTCTCTCCCACTCCCGTCCATCTCTCTTTCTTCCTCTCTTTCTCATCCTTTTGCCTTCATTTTTGCTTCAAAACTTTGGATTTTGGCTTCTCTCTCAATTCTTGTCGGAATTAGGAGCCGTTTGAGGCGAAACGAAGAGCACGACGAGCTCTACGCACTAGTGCCAACAATTCCAGCTTTTGGTCCTCTTTGAGAGCTCGAAATTGAGGTCCATTTCTAGGGATTTTTGCTTGATTTGAGGTAGGGGCATCTTAATCCACTCCTATCTTGTGCTATGGTGAATTATGACTCTATTGTATGCTAGTATGCTCAATTTGAGAATTTAATTGTGTCCATGATGATATTAGTGATGTCTAGAAAGTTTTCATGATTTTGAACATGA